>VDFB02105785.1:457110463-457218790 GCA_007258455.2 Sequoia sempervirens
AAAGGAAATTTAAAATATTTTGAATTTGGGGCCAAGGGGGACTCATTCGCCACCCATGGCGAATAGGTCCCACCTAGGACCTAAAACCATGTGTCGAGAAAAATGTTGTTTTTAATGTTTTTTTTTATAACATTCAAAAATACACTTAATTAAGTCATATGAGGGCATAAAGGGACCAAATAAAGCATGAGAAAGGTGTAAATAGAGAAAACATGCCTAGAAAAGCATGAAAGCTTGTTACAAGACTTTACAACACTTCAAAATAGGAATCGTTTAGTGATGGAAAGTTGATTTTTAGGTGAAATGTAATGTATACAGTCTAGAAGAATGTAGAAATATTTTACAACACTTCACAACACCTTCACAAGACATCATTCTTTGAGCTTTAGTACCTAAATAAGCATGTTCAAGTCATGTTACAAAATAAAATCAGAGCAACATAGTTTCAACACCATGAAATAAGACCTAAAAGGCCATGAAAATGACAAGGGGCCAATTTTCTATGACACAACATTGAAAAAAAATTGGATAAGGTCTCATCGACATCCTAACAATGATATGTCAATGAGACACAAAAATATCAAGAAGACATTATCAAAAGTTTCCCCAACATTCTAGCACAATTTATCGATGAGACTAAGGGATGTTGGAGAGAGGTGACCACAGGTCTCCCCAACATAACAAAGTCACATAGACATCATCAACAAGTATTACCACCGAGGGAAGAAATAAAGAGATTTTGAGGAGACATAGGCTTGTCACCAAGAGAAATCCACCAATCTCATAAACAAAAAAGAGGACCATAAGGGAGAAAATTGAGAAGTAAATATCAGAGAGACACTACAATATAGATGAGAGAAACCTAAATGTCTCTTAGAAATTTCTCAAAAGATGGCCAAGGATATCGAAGAGACATATAGATGTTGTGATTAGAATCTCATCGACAAAATATGAAATAATTGTCACTGGATTGATTTGATAGATAAAGGCATCAAAGATACAACTACCAATAATATGCAAGTTGATAGGAATGGTGGTGCAAGTGCCATATATGAACCAGAGTTGGCTCAAACGTGCTAAAATTTGATAAATGTAGCCTCTAAGAAGCAACAATTCATTGCAATTGTGGCTAAGCATCCAGAGGATGGAGTTGGATGAAAGAGAGTAGCTCATAATTTTTGGTATTTGCTCAAGTAAGTACACCTTGGCTCAACTAAATGTAATTTTTTGAATATAGTTTGCAGTATAGCACTGTTAGGGTTAAAATGGATAAAACCCTGGAGAAGACAAGAGAAAAGAGACAAAAAACTTAAAGTAGGCATCTGAATCAAGACTTAATAGATTAGTGCCCTGGGTCTGGGCCAAAAGCACGAAGAATAGCTCAATTAAACCCATCATGTGAGACCCTAGAAGACAAGCATAAGAATTTGGGAGATGTATGGACTTCACACAAAGTCTATGATTTGTTCATATATCATTATAGGAAGAGGTAAAGATATAGACTAGTCTTGAACCCATGGAATTTGAATTTAGGAAAACTCATAATGCCAAATGTTATTGTGAACATAGAATTAATTAAAGCACTGGAAAAGAATTATAATCCCAAAACAAGGGTAATTCATTTGCACGATGGGTCACAATTTATGATCATAACAAGGGATTATATTTCTATGGTTTAACAATTAGAAACTTCCCTGAAAATGAAATTAAGGCTGAGAGACTTGTTGGAGGAGTATTACTCTATGGATACGAGTTACAAGAGGTGGAAGCTACCTCTGCATAGACCCAAAGGTCTGAGAAATCAACCTATAATGTTTGCTAGCTATATATACATAAATTATCCTAATTGATATCATGTATTCGATCTTGATTAACTAACATCAATTCTTCCTTTATCAATTCCACACTAACTAATTAATTGAATAATCTTCATTTAATTAATTCCTCCTAAAAATTAGGTAATACACGTTATAAGGTTATGTCATCATTTTCTTCCTTTATTTAAATAAATCAAGTTTATTTAATTAAATCCAAATGTGCTCTCTTTGATTAAATAAATCAACTTTATTTAATTAAATCATAATGTTCTCTCTTTGATTAAATTAATAAATTTTGTTTAATTAAATCCTAATGTTCTTCATTTAATTGAATCAATCATTTTATTTAATTAAATTGCTAATCTCCCAACTATCCTCTCATTTGATTCAAAAAAATCCAAATATCTAAATCAAATGTCAAATCAAACTAAGTTCAATCTAAGTTATTTAATCATAAATTAATTAACTCCTAACACTAATCCTCCACTCCGCTAGCTCTTGCAAGTCGTACATTTTAAATCAATTTATTTGATTTATTAATTCCTCCTATTTTCATTCAAATATGGCATATTCTTAGAATATTCCACTTATTTTAATTCTCCCTCCCAAAGGACTTTTTACCTCCAACTTGGCATTAAAATATCTTACATGTCCTCTCCTTGAGCCAACTTGGGATTAATTCCTCTTACATCCCATCTTACACACGTCACTTCTTCAAATTCAAATTCCACCTACATGCATTTAACATGCACATTTCTCAAAATGTGCTTCACTCTCCTTAATTAGCATGTTGACAAGTGGCACAATGCCATTGGTCCCTTCTGTAATCCCACATCCATCCTATTCTTCAATCTTCAATCCTTATCCATTATAAATAGAGGCCTTCTCTATTGATTTGGGATCCACAATCTTAGGAATTTGGAATCCACAAGTTTATGCAAGTTCATTATCCATATTTTCATCCAAGTTATCAAAGAACTTCATCATTCATAGCAAGGTTATTGGCATTTTGCATCAAGGATAACACATCCATCATCAAGCTTATCAAGGGATTGGGAAAGGGCTTCTTTCCACATCAAAGAAACACCAATTCCCCTATGGGATGTTGGTTTGAGCATTAGAATAGGATTTCATTATTAGTTTACTTCATAGTTTGCTTTGATTTCATATTCTTATACTTGAATGAATTTCATGGGGAATGTTGGTTTAAACTTGTTTAAGGACTAATGTTTGTTTTTTTTTCCATGTTTGAACAGGTCTAGGCTGAAGCATTCACATTCTGGCACCCACCATGGGGCATAGCCCCATTTTTAATATTTTTTCTTGCATGTTTCATCAACAGGTTCATTCATGAATTCTGGTGTAGTGCATCCACTATCTGTTTTAGTGCATTGGTGGCAACTTTTGGTGCATCAAATCCCTATTATAGCGCATCCACAGCCCAGAACAACACATTTACCTCCTATTTCAGTTCATATAGAGGATATTTTAGCAAATATGTTCTCTGTTTTAGCACATATGCTCTCTATTTTTGCACATATGCTCTCTGTTTTATCTCATATGCTCTCTGTTTTAGCTCATATGCTCTCTATTTTAGCGCATATGCTCTTTGTGTTCAAAACTTGAAATGGCGATATCTTTTTCATATAGAGGTCTTTCTCAAATATTTTTTTTTGAAATGGGGTAGAATTTCATAAGCTATGCAATGGTGTAAGTGTTTCTCAATTTTTATAGAGCTAAATTTTTTAGTTTTATACCTAAAGTCAAAAAACATTGCAACATGGTCTAAATTTTAGGGTTTTATGCTTAATCATTCATCTCACCCACATATCTTCTTTTTTCTTGATCTCATCTAACATTTTGAGCATGGATTCTAGGTTTTAAGAGGAGCATGGAGCATTGAAGTGAAAGAAAAATCACTTGATATCCATTGTCTAGGAAAAGAAGAAAAGAAGAAGAGCTTCCTATGGCACTTTATTTTTCATAATTGTAAAAAAGTGTTCTTTAATACTTTGGGAGCATTTATGATCCCATATTTGGATATTGTTATCTTCAACTTTAGGACAACTCATTTTGTTTGGGCTTTAAAAAGAAGATACAAAAGCTTTCTTTTTCACAAAGGGTTAAAACGAACACTAGAAACTCACTAGATTTGATTTTGGGTTGTAAGAATTGAACAAAAAAACTTCAAACACTCAAATTTGGTGCTATAAAAGGAACCCATTTACTACTTTTGAGGTCTAAAATGAACATGTGTTTATCTTGTTTTGTAATATATTTTAGAAACTAATACCATCAAAATGTGTATGCACTTCTCTCACGCTTCATGGCGATCTTGAGAATCAAAATCACTTTGGTGATATTAGGTTTTCTAAAAGATTTCCTCCACATCTCAAATTTGGGCTCTTAAAATTAAACAAAATCTTGCTAGTGTGACAAAGGACATTGCGTGTGTCCTATCTTTGTTCATGCAAACAAATATTTTTCGAACTACAAATGCACCTACTCACTTTTTCTTACCTTTAGAGGGTTTTCCTTGGTGGGAAGAAGTACTCCCCTAAGGGAACAACCCAAGTAGTAATGAGCATAAGCTAGGCTCTTCCAAACTGCTATACAAATTTTTGTTTGCAAGGAAAGTTTGCAATCAACAAAGTGATGCATGATAGCTCTCCCCCACTATCTTTATGATGCGTAAATACCTTGTTCTAAGGGTTGGGAGACCTCTTGAGGGAGTTTATCATTATGTCCTTTGAACTAGATTCGCTTATTATGACCTCTTGTTTAGTAACCAAAAATGCAAATATTTGTTGGCATTAGGAGGTCAGACCTCTTGAGCCATCCCACATATTTGTGATTCTTAGTAGAGGTGAAAATTTCATCATGGGAGATTCATGAGAACTAAAGCCTGGCTAACCTGAGAAGTGTGTGTCATGGAGGGGAGCCAGTGTGGTCAAGCTTCTAATCATCCACTCTGAATAAGTGCAACTGGATTTATCCAAGTAGGAATTCAACAAATATTTTCTTTTCCATCCTAGGGTTGTGCAATCTTTGAGTTAGTTAAACACATTTCTTGAATCCAAAATCTTGAAAACAAACATTTAACAAGGCCATCAAATTTCAAACCTTTAGAAAGAGAAAATACCTTTGAAAAATCCAAATGCTACTACTTGTCCCTAGCGATTTCATCCTTAGAGTCTTTTAAGTATTTGGATTTATATCTCAATTTTCTCTATAAAGTCAACATTAGGGAACTATTGCCTTGATTCTCTTTATTTTTTCATAATGGATCTTCTGGAATGAAAGGAAATTGAGACATAGAATTTCAGTTTGAAAAACTAAGCAAGAAGTGTGGATGTGGTAAAAAAAATTTCATTAATCAAGATGAAATCAATTTAACCCCACACATGTGCTTGTTTATCTTTTTTCGTATGGTCTTTTGAGAAAACATTGATCTTTCAGTTTGAAGTACTCTTAGGGAAAAGAATGTTCTTCAAAACCTTGGTCTTGTAAACAAGTCCCTCTTAGGTTCATTTAGGATAAAAAAAAACCAATCATTTAATCCATCTCAAACATCAATCAAATCCCATCTCACAAAAAAAAAATTGAACCATTGGAAAAATCATTAATATTATACTTTTGGGAAAATCCTTCAAAATCAATAGAAAAATCACCTTGTTTGGCTAACTGTGTGTGGATGAATCCTTCCTCATACATCTAGTTAAATTATCATCCTTGTCGACAAGTTTATTCCAAGATAACATCCAACATCTTGGGGTTTATAAGACCATTATCCAAATCAAATCAAACCAATCCAATAAAAAATCCTAGAGTCTACCATTGATCCAAGGTTTCTAAAAGGTCAACACCCATATCATTCACCCCTTTCATCTTTCATCTCATCATCGGTCCTAAATTCTATTAGAGTTAAAAAAGGTCAAACACACTTGAAGAACATGGAATATAAACTTGATCCATATAGTATGAGTAATCTAATTCAACCAAACTATCAAAGCCTTACAATGCCGATTGATTATCAAAGCTCACATTTATACAATCCATACATGGGATAATTATCTCCTACAAACCTCAATGGTACAAGAAATGTGAGTATTCCCAATCTAAATTTTGCAACACCTTTCCCTATGGTAGATTTAAATCAAAGTCCAAACCTAGAAATCTATAAACCAAAAAATCAATGCATGATTCTTCAACAAAACAACATTATCCCACCAAATCCATACATGCCAAATGTGAATATACCAAGTACAAGCTATTTACCAAACATGAACATTTCAAATCCACACTTGGTAAATTTTTGGATAGATATGTTTGTGAATCATACAAATATTGTTTAAAGTCCAAACAATAGGTTAATGAATCCATGTATTGATCCAAGTCAAGGTAACCCTATGCAAAATAAAAGGTACCTGAATCAAGGAAATTTGATTCCCAACCACAACAATGTTCAATTTCAACCTATAATGCCAACTCTAAACATCATCCCAAATCAAGACATTGTCCAAAATCAATTTATCCATTATCCCATACAAACACCACAAGTATACATTCCAAATATTCTTGAACAAAAACCAAATCAACTATATCGAGGGTGTAAAGATCAAAATGAAGATCAAATTTTGTGAGATCAAATTTCTACACTTACTAAAATAGTTGATTCATTGCGCCAAGAGACATCTCCACCCCAAAACCAAATCACTCTTCCATTGGCTAAACCATGCCATCAAAGAATTAAGTTGTGTCCACAACCACATCAAGAAGAATATCCCCAATGTCAAGAGGTCGGATATCAAGATCAACAACATAAAAAAAAAAATGCAACCTCCACATCTTGAAGATCAATCACCACATCTCAAAGATCAATCACTACATCTCCAAAATAAATCACCACAAGGTCAATTGAAAGTACAAATCCCACAAGGTAACCAAAAAAAATACACACCACTTGGGGAACCAATTGAATCAGTCATGCAATAGTTGGTACCAGAAAATCTCATCAAAATCCTCATTTATGAAAATTATCAAGAGCCTCAAGTTAAACCACCATGGTATAACAAGAAGAACCTTTGTGATTTTCACAAAATAAAGGGACACACAACATCAAATTGTATTCGAATAAAAAATCTCATCTAATACCTTATTGATCAAAAAATAATAACTATTGAGGACAACGATGAAGATTCAACCACTAGTGATAGCATTGACAATCTCTCCACCATAATTGTTGAAAAAAATGATCAATATCTATCCATCAATTAGCACCTTGAATATGTTTCTATCTCATTTGAAGATCAATTCAACATACATCAAGAGTCACTTTTTGATCATGATAAATACCCCTCAACAATATAATACAATGATCTATTCAAAGGAGTGTTAACATTATTTGATCCTATAATCAGCGATCCTTCCACTAATAATCATGTTGAAAATGTCCCTACATCACCTAATGAGCTAGAGGACATATCTCAAGAATTTATTCCAAAGCATGAACAACATCTTTCATCGAAGTCTAGCAATGGTCCTTTCCAAGACATATTGTCATCCTTTGACCTCATGGTTATAGATATTGAAGAAATCCTCAAATCAACACTTGATCCAAATTCACCCAAAGTCAAGAGGATATTGAGCCGATTCCTATGTCTAATAAAGACATCCAAGAACCCCTTGCAAGAAATCCATCCTTTGAAATTGACCCATGTCAATAAATTGATCCAAACCATGTCAAAATAAATTCCAAAATTAACCAAGATCAAGAATTCATAACTCCAAGATACTACAATGATCTAATGGACACTCTCCTATCTATAAAATATGATCATATACATATAGCACATACTCCTCCATCTACCCATGAGATTCTTTCTTTGGATGGACATGTAGATAATCATCATCCAAAACAAGCCTCATTCTATTGATATCATTACCAAGGAACAAGAGTCTCCTACTCTTAACATTTGTACACATGATCAAGATATAGAAAAATCAGAGAAATATCAAAAATGGGTCATGAAGAAGGCTTCTACAAAAGTTGTGAATCAAAAACATCCTATGAAGGAAGGTAAAAAATGAATCATGAGGAAGACTTTTACATTGATAGTGAATCATCAACACCTCTTGAAGAAGCATTAAAATATGATATTTCACGAGATCAAGAAAGATATGAATCAGGAAGTTATCCCACTTATGGAGGATCCTATCACTTATAAACTTGGATCACTTACCTTTTTAGGGTAATCTATCTTGTCATTGAAGAGGCTATCACCTTTGAAGATCCTCAACAGAGTAGAGAAGGATTATCACCTTGTTTCCAAGGTAAATCATATCCTATTGAAAATAAAATGTTTCAATAGATGAATTATCAAGGGAAAGGATTAGGCCTACATGAGTGAGGTATTCTAGAACTAGTGTAGATTATTGGAAATCCTAAGCATCAAGGTCTTGGTTATTCAACAATTAAAGGGATCTAGAAATATCAGTAATACCTTTATAATATTGGGGGAATTTTTTTCTAGTGCAAGCATTGACATAGGGGGCATGAAGAGTCCTTATGATGAAACCAATTCCAATACTACAACTAGCCACATCATGAATCTTCATGCACCCTTCACACCATCCACGAATTGGGACCAACATCAAAAGAAGGATGTGAATCAAAGCAAGAAGAACATCATCAAAGGAAAAGAAGTAGCAAAGCATAATGGACAAATCAAATACATATGGATAACAAAAAATACAAAGAAATATTATCCCTATCAATCTCCATTAGTCAAAGAAACTGTGGGGAAAAATAAAAAAGGGAAAATTATCCATCAAAGATGTCCACAAAGGAAAAAGTAGGCTTCTCAAGCAATGTACAAAGTATATCGAGCAGTTGGTCCTAATTCCATTTACACTTTCATATCCACCCATTATTTCTCATCTTCCCAAGTTTGGGGAGTTAAAGGTTCCAAACTATCAACCAATCAATCTTTTATTTGTAAGAACACTCCATCCATGCCTCCATGCATGATATCCAATTCTCACATTAACCATGTATTGCCAGCCACCCTTCATCATAAGGATTCAGAAGGCACTCTATTGTCATATGTGCACAAAGACAAAGTTAACTATGATATCAGCAAAGTAGATAAGGAATCTCAAAAGTTGTATTCAAGTGCATGTATCTTGTAAAAAAAACTTCTTTAGGAAGGATATCGATGACACATTATGAAAAAAGCGTCTACATTGACACCACCGGGTGGTTCAACATGAGCTTAAAATCTTAAAAAAAAAAATTTAAAAAAATCAAAAAATCATGAAAATAGTAAAGATAAAAATCATCCTCTAGTGAACCACTATGGTGGCACTTTGGATAGGTACCATGATGAAAACCTAGAAAACAAGCATCATGTATAGAATGGAGCATCTACATGCACTAGTTTAGGTGAAATCATCTTATCCCATCCATCCTATCCATAATAAATCTATTCATCCATGAACCATTTATCCAATCCATTTTCAGCCATTTACATCCATCTTCCAAATTATCTTTGATCTTGAAAAAGTTTGGTGTACACTTTACACTTGCTTATAGTAAACATCTTGAGATGGGTGATTTTCATTGATCCTATCCTACCCAACATTATTTGAGTCGTGAATCATTATACAATGAAGAATTCCTCTATTCGAACACCTTATCTTATCACAAGATAATCCATATCCATACATCCATACATCTATTCAAGCATCCACCCATGGAATTCCATAAATTGCTAGAAACAGGGGGCATATATTTATATCTTGCTTCAAGAATAAATCTTGATCTATATCTTCCAACTTATGTGGTGATCCGAACATTGGAAAGAATAAAATCAAATTGGTCAAAGCATTTGTGAGCCAAATCCAAATCACTAGCCCATGGAATATTTATACAAGACGATGTTCCTTATCAAGATTTATCTTCCATCAAGCATCAATCCAAACAATCAAATATTAGTCGCATCTAATGTGTGCTTCAACATTGCATCAAATCATCCAAAACCAACTTTTGTTCCAAACCAAGCATCACAAATATTGATCAATCAAATCCAATCAATCCATCATCATCTCGGGATATCCTTCCCAGTTCTTGTGTTACTTAACACTATCCTTGCATTGTTGTGTATCCTCAACAATATTATCATCATCAATATTGATCAATCAAATCCAATCAATCCCTCATCATCTTGGGATATCCATCATAATCCTCATGTTGCTTAACACTATCCTTGCATTGTTGTGTATCATCAACAATGTTATCATAATCAATTCATCGATCCAATCAATCCACCTTAGCTTGGTTTTCAATAAAATCCTAAAATAGATCACTAATATTGTCACACATATCCATATCCAAATTGTAAAAATCATGCAAAAAATACAAAAACATCCAAAACATATCAAAATCCCAAAATAGGTTAAAAAGTAAAAAAATGTCAAAAACATGGGCATCTAAACTACATCATATATAATCTTAAATGTAGGAAAGGCCACTATTGATTGGCCCTCAAGACAAAAAATTCATAAAATCTTAGAAAACACCAAAAACATTGGAAAATTAGAAAATAATTTTTTTTTATAAAACATCTCAAAAAGTACCAAAAACAACCTCAAAACATTTCAAAACACCAAAAAAATCCAAATATTTGAAAAAATCCACCCATCCCATCTCGGTTTCACCCATAATAAAAATCCACTCATAATAAGTCATCGTCACCCCCAACCTTTGGTGAAACAATCAGAAACAAGTCTAGCAGATCAAAAGTGAAAACTCAATCATTAAGGTCTCAAGTCTAGGTCAGTAGGTAAACAAGTTGGTAAACTCTTCGTATCAATATCCTATCATCTAGTCAATCTCACAATCATTTGATATCATCATGTCCTAGGATGCATCCTTCCTATAATGGACATCACCATGAGACATCACTATAGTTTTTTCTTGGATAGAGGTATGAAGAACATTAGCTTGTTTGTTTACTTGGCCCTTGTCTTGTTGATTTATCTTATTGCACTCATTCCAATGACCTCTCGATGATGTCTAATCAAGATGATTTTGAGAGAAAGGAATGGGGCTTTGATCATTATCTTTCATATGTTCTTGTTGGATATTCTTGTAATATAACTTTGGTCATGCATATTTTGTTTGGTTTGTAGAAAGGGTGTTTTAGGTGTCTTGTTGACCAAACAAGAAGGCTTTCCTTTCTATGTTTTGGTCTGAGATGTTTGAAATATTTGAACTACATTCTAAATAGGATTTTGTATGCCAGGTGTGAACAAGGATACTCCTATCAGATTGTCGAGTCAAAGTCCATAACACTAGGTACAATGCCATCTTGGTTCTTTATACCTTGATGCATCGTGCCTACATGTGTTATCAAACATAAGGTAAGTAAACTCTTTTAAAATCCCAACCCCTGATAAGCGATAAATCATCATCAATCTCTCATCATTATCTCTAATAAAGTCTTGGAAAATAATGGACTTGTTGGATCCTCTTGTCATGATCTCATTTCTTCTTTCTTCTCTTTGCACTAGCATGTTAACATGACAGTCAACCAAATGTCACCAATGCATCCGTCCTGCATGCACAAACCATCAATATACTACATATAATTCATATCATACACATTATCCATCTCATCCATCTCATTTGCATCATCATCATAACCATCCATATGTCCATCTTGAACCTCTTTGTCGTGTGATTGACCCTACAAATCCAAATTTTTTCCCAATCTCTTGAGGGGGCATTGTACTAACATACTTCTTCTCACTGGGGCAACAATGGAGAATCCAAAAAATTAGAAATTTTTTTAATGTTGATCTCGGCAAGGTTATTCTTTAAACCAACACAACAGGTACATTGCTTCAAAGAGGGGAAAAATGTAGACATGTAAATTATCCTGATTGATATCATGCATTTGATCTTGATTAACTAACACTAATTCTTCCTTTATCACGTCCACACTAACCAATTAATTGAATAATCTTTATTTAATTAATTCCTCCTAAAAATTAGATAGTACACATTATCAGGTTATTTCATCATATTCTTCCTTTAATTAAATAAATCAATTTTATTTAATTAAATCCGAAGGTGCTCTCTTTGATTGAATAAATCAACTTTATGTAATTAAATGTTAATGTTCTCTCTTTGTCTTAAATAAATCAACTTTATTTAATTAAATCCTTATGTTCATTTAATTGAATAAGTCATTTTATTTAATTAAATTACTAATCTCCCAACTATCCTCTCATTTGATTTAAATAAATCTAAATATCTAAATCAAATGTCAAATCAAACTAAGTTCAATCTAAGTTATTTAATCATAAATTAATTAACTCCTAACACTAATCCTCCATTCCTCTAGCTTTTGCAAGTTGCACATGTAAATCAATTTATTTTCTTTGTTAATTCCTCCTATTTTCATTCAAATATGGCATATTCTTGGAATATTCCACTTATTTGAATTCTCCCTCCCAAAGGAATTTTGTCCTCCAACTTGGCATTAAAAGCTCTTACATGTCCTCTCCTTGAGCCAACTTGGCATTAATTCCTCTTACATCCCCTCTTCAACAAGTCACTCCTTCAAATTCAAAATCCACCTACATGCATTTAACATGCACATTGTTCAAAATGTCCTCCACTTTCCTTCATTAACATGTTGACAAGTGGCACAATGCCATTGGTCCCTTCTTTAATCCCACATCCATGCTATTCTTCAATCTTCAATCCTTATCCATTATAAATAGAGGCCTTCTCTATTGATTTGGGATCCACAATCTTAGGCATTTTGAATCCAAAAGTTTATGCAAGTTCATTATCCACATTTTCATCAAATTTATGATAGAACTTCATCACTCATAGCAAGGTTATTGAAATTTTGGATCAAGGATCACACATTCATCATCAAGCTTATCAAGGGATTGGGAAAGGGCTTCTTTCCACATCAAAGAAGCGCCAATTCCCCAATGGAATGCTAGTTTTAGCATTAGAATAGGATTTAATTATTAGTTTACTTCATATTTTGCTTTGATTTCATGTTCTTGTTTTTGAATGAATTTCAAGGGGAATGCTGGTTTAAATTTTTTTGAGGACTAATGTTTGTTTGTTTGTCCATGTTTGAATAGGTCTAGGCTGAAGCGTTCACACTAGCAATGAAAAGCCCCCATTTTTTATAGAATTGTTTGAAGAATACTATCAGTACACATGCTATTTAGCTGGCCAAGTATTGGGAGTTGAGGCCCTTGCTAACAAGACATAGCTCCCATGGTTTTGGCCACAAAAATTTAGAGTCAAGATGCCAAGCCCTATGACTACATAGAGTATCTAATGGAGGCCATTAATAGTGCTCTTAATGCTATTAAGAACAACAATGAAGCTATCAATTTCAACCACTATTCACTTCTTATGCATATGATACTATATGAGGGCCAAGTTATGGGAATATGGGGAGAAGAATTGAGAGTAAAAAATCTAGATAGTGATGGTAATTCAAGACTAGTGCAAATGTGGACATCAGTCTGGGATAGTAGATGCAGGAGATCCCACTACTTATACTTTGAAGAGCACTTTGTCAAACCCTGTATAAATGCTTGGCCATAAATGTGACTATAATCTATCCCTAGAAGTATAGAGGTTTCTTCGACCAAAGGAAAAAGGCCATTATGGAAAGATAAACCACAATTGGGGACACTGGTATGTGTTTGTAGATTGTACTGTCATTAGAGTATATGGATTTGAGGCAACACCATATTTACTGCCTAAAACTATGCCAAATAGGGTTGTTTATCTTGATATCATAAAACAATCATCTTAGTCAACCTTCATGCATCTGAAAAGCTATGGAAGGAAAACTTTCAATCCTTCTACTCTATGCTTTGGTCACTTCACTATTATTGTTGATTCAGGGTATGACTTGGTTGGAATCAAGTTAAATTATTATGGCTTGCCAATTGGAATTAAGAGGAAATTTTTTGACCCTGAGAACTTTATATATGATGCCAAAATTTCTCAAAAATTGAAAGGATATGAACATAAATTTCATGTTCATGATGTCATCAAGAACTATGAGGATAGTCAGGAAATCATGAGAACAAACACATATAATGGGATTGTTATGGTTGAGGCCTAGAGATTAAACACTAACCCATCTTATGTGGAAGCTCTTCATGAAATTCAAGATCCCATGGAAAGAGTTGAGAAATTGCTTCTACATGAAGAAGAATTAATAAAATATGTACCTCTGGTGGCATTTGAATGGATAAGAAATGTTGGCTCTAGGAGGAAAGAAGAAAATATAATAGCACTAGGCCATTTGTCACCACAGCCTACTCTAGAGGTAAGCTTCTTAGTTAACACCCCAATCATTGTTGAAGATGATACTGAAGGGAAGAAGAGGTCACCCAAATCAACACTCGTATCATTCCCTAAGATGAAATGCCACTAGAAAGATGTGTAATTAACTTTGAAGCTTCTAATGAGTTGTCTGATGATGTAAAACATCGAGCCAGCTAGGAATTCATTACAAATGATGCATTTTTCTAGACTCATTAATTTAAAGCTTTCATCTATATAAGTATAAAGGAAAGGTTGTAAGGAAGAGGTTGAAGGAAATTGACCTTGAGAAGGAAGAATATGCTTTAAAATAACTTCAACATGAAATTGATAGAGAGATGAAAAACATGATTGTTGAGATAGGAAGAGCATTGTTGAAAGAGGCTAGGGTTATGCTCGTTCAAGGATGGGATATCATTTCAACCATTGTATTTGATAGTTTTCTAAAGAGAAAAATTAAAACCTTGCACTTGACAGATGAAGTTTGTGACAATTTCTACAATGGATCAAGATTTCATCTTGATAATACTACTTTGTAGATATTGGCACTTTACCCATCGACAAAAATCATTCCCTAGTGAATCATGATCAAATTTTTGGACATCTTTTGGTGCAAAGAGTAGGAGAAATAGATCCCATGGAAACTATTGATTTGAATGTGAATGTGGCCAAGTTCACAAAGGCCTAGATTCAAAAACTGGTAAGAGATAAGAAGGGACTGATAAAATAAAATGAAATGTTGAAATAGGAGTTGATCAGCTATAGAGATAGACTACCTTGTTCTTCTTCAGGGCTCTACTCTCCACTAGTTGAACATGAGAGAAAAGTGCTAGAAGCAATGTCAAAAACTACATATTGGAAACACAGATATGAGAAAGTGTTGAAGGAAAAATAAGAGTTAAAGTGAAAGATCAAAACCACTACCTTTGAAATGGCATCATAAATAGTCTACATGAGATTCAAAGACATGTATAAGCATGTTGAACATGTTTGGAATATTCATGATAAAAGATATGCAACACTATTGGAAAACACTAGATTGAGTGATAGAATGAAGGAGGTAAAGTCTCACATCATTGCAAGGAAGGAGGATAACTCTACTGTGCTACAAGAATACCAGAGACTCATGAAAGCTCATAAGGACTTCCACAATATCCTAACATAGGAGTTAAGTGACTTTAGTCAGCCACTGAGTATGACCTTACCAAATTTCTTTGAAGAAATAGAGTTGAAAGATCAAGACACATGGAAGGACGAAATAGCCCACTATTTACCAGTTATACTTGATGCAATTAATGATGAAGATGAAGTGCTTAAGAGGAAACATGATCAATAACTTGGAAGAATCTTTGAGTTGGAGTATGCCATGAAACATATTATACATAATGCAAAAACTCATGCTAAAAGTTGGTACATGGATCATTTGTCGAAGATCAACTCATTCAATGCACAAGCCATGTATGAGAGGAGTAACAAGGACAATAGTTTGATGGTTTTGGATGCATGATCATGGAACATGATCCTTGAACAGGTTTTAGATGACCACAAGTGCTTGCTGGAGATTAACGGATTGTAGTGCATCCACTAACAAACTCTTAATATTTTCATGTTTATGCTGATTATATTTTAGTTACGAAACAATGTGACCTTTTGTAAATGGGCCTGAAGCTTGTTGCTTCCCATAAAAATAGTGAAACCAGGGCCTGATTTTAATATCATCATCACCATCATAATCATCGTCATCACATTCCATTTCATTAGAATAGGCATTGGTAAGAAGATATATTGCATAACTCACCCATCCATACCATATTTAAAGACTTCTTTTATAATGCTTATATTTTGAAGTAATACAATGGAAAAAACTATTTATAAATTGTAATTCATTTGAAGTGTTCAATTAATCTATTGATTTTCAATCTCATATATTCCTTTGTTGTCTCCAAAGTGTCCTATTCAAGTTATTTAAGTCTAGAAGATTTATCAGAACACATTTGATGTTACTATGTGAAAGAGTTGATTGGTTTCTAAGTCAATGTGAATTAAAATCCTTTCTGAGAGTTTACTTTAATTGATCTCTTTTGAGGGTTAAAATCCTTTTAAAGATGTTTTTTTGATTGGTTTCCATTAACTTGATAATTAAATATCCTTTCATAGTCACTTGAGTAGATATCACTAGGATTATTAAAAAAGAACACTGTGATAAACAGACATACACATTTGCACAAGGTGCAGAAATTTTAAGTGCCCAATAATTCAAGTTAAGTTGAACAATAGGATTACTTATCTTACAACTCTATATCCATTCCATAAATCACCATTCATTCATCCACTCTATTCACCCAATAGTAGTAGGCATTGGTCATGCTTAGGATATTACATACAACATACAACTCACAATCTTGAATTTTTGACTACTGTCAATAGGAATTCGCCATCAAAACTATACATCTACTTACTATACATCTACTCCACCCTCACATGCCATAGTGAGTAGGTTGCTCAATCTAGGAATCATATCCAATTTCAAATCTATGTTATGGTTTAGGTATACTGTGTAGGTCTGGAAAAGCATAAAGAGTAGAAGGTAATTAGTCTTGTTTAACTTGTTCATGGGTCAAAGGTGTATTAAGGGATTTGCACCATCTTATGGTTTAAAAACCTGCACTTTTGAGACCTAACAAATTGCTGACTCTACTGGGGAACAAGCCAATTCTGAACCCAAGCCTTCCATCATAGAGTCATCCAAATGCATCAAAATAGATTAGGGACTCCACAGGGAGAAGAAAAAAATCATTCAAAACCCTAAACTGTCCCACTCATGAAAAGGTAGGTGGTGACTCTGAAGAAATTTTATGATTGATAAAATAAACATCAAATCAAAAAGAATAGACCATAGACATCAAATATATACCGTATCATCCAACATGAATGGTAGAATATCTTTGCATTAGGAAATTCCCAAAAAGAACAATGTTAGGTGGATAGATAAACATGGATCCCCTATTTCAAAATCTGACACAAACAAGAATAAAGTAGCATCTAAAAAACTAGATACAACATTCAGTGATTAGGAGAATATCTTTGAACAAACATCTACATTGCATAATAGCTTTGACCCACTACATGGGTCAAAACATCATAAGGATAACCCATGCAAGGATCCCCAGGCTCCACTAGGACAAGGGAGCAATAATCATCCTGTTTACCTCAATGTGGATCCATAGAAAATAGATGAATTTGTTGCCCAATTGGAGGAAGAAGGAGAACAAATACAAAGGGATTATGATAAAAAAAAAATCATCATAGCAAGAAGGAGAAGCCTAGCGTGCCTCTACAATTCATTCTTTTAAGAATCTTGAGGGGATGACCATTCAAGAAATAAAAGATTACATAGAACAGTAGGAAGAAGAGCTCAAAGAAAGACAACAACTGATAAAAAGGAGTTGTGATTTGAGTCATCAACTATCCCAATTAGATGTTAATGCACCAAAAACACCCAAATACATCCCACCTCTTAAACAAGGAAGAAATACTAATACACAAGGGTCATCTCAAAAGATAGATGGTCCTAGTTCCTCAAGAACACCCCATAACATAGTTGGAAAAACAAATCAGCCTATGCAACACCATATACAACAAAATCCACCATCATAAAATACCAACATTCTACTACCTGAACAATGATACATACCACACCATCATGTTCCATAATTGTACCCTCCACATAATCCCCAACAAAATATGTATCAAAAGCCTCAATAGAGATATCAGTATTACCCCATTCCATCACCCTAGAATCCTTATCCTCATAACCCCATGAGCTTAAGCAGACAATTTGATCTATCATGATACCAATTGTATCCAGGTCCTATTGATAGAAATTGGAGAAACACTGTTCCCAAGTTCATAGGAAATAATGTCACAAAAAATAAAGAACATATTAGAAACTTCAATGCCTTTGTACAAGACATAGGCATGGAACATGAGGATGTGAATATGAGGTTGTTCATGATGTCCCTAACTGAAGAAGCAAGGGATTGGTTTAATAGTTTTCCTGATGCTTCAATCACCTTTGTAGCAAACTTTCAGAATCAATTTTTAGAATAGTATGGAAGTCAATGTGCTCTTGAGTTTGGTCTACATGAACTAATAAGTATTCAAAAACACCAAAATGAGTCAGTCTATGATTTCAATCAAAGGTACTCCAAGCTCTATAATAAAATACCGCACGGATCCAAATTGACCAATCCTATAGCTCTGATTATTTATCTGAAGGCCCTTGATCCAAAAATGGGATATGAGCTCAGAAAGAAATGCCCTAGAAGTTTGACTGAAGCACACAAGACAACCTTAACCATTGAAAATAATAGAAAAGCTATAGGAATGACTGGAAAAAGGGACAAACTTAGGATCCCATAAAACCCCAATCCTCCCCAAAATAGACATGAGAATCAATACATAAATGAAAGACCCAGACTACATGAAATACCCTATAGTACTACTTTGAAAGATGGAAAACTAGTGGAAAAATCAAATTGGAAGGAGACTCCTGACCCCTAGAAGAAGCATGGAGCACATGCACTAGACACTACACCATGGTGTTCACCTTTCCATAGACCCCATTACCCTGAACATTGTGTAGTAGCTTAGGATTGTCAGGATGAGTGGTCATAAGAACAAGACATGTATGGCCATATTGTGAACATGCTGAGATGGAGGTCTTATCAAAATGAGGAAAGATACTCCTCTTTTGAAGAGGGATATGAATATAATGTTGATAGTTAGAAACATAATGCAAATATGGAGCAAGAGGTGTTTTCTGATCAGGAAGAAAAACCACAAGAGATGGCATACACGTATAATGCAACACCTCAATTTTAGTTGAGAACTCCAAAAAAGGAAGAAAAAAGGGTTATCACGAAAAAAGTTGTAGCTGAGGAAAAAGGGAGGAAATATAATATGAGAAGTAAACCCATAGATGGAGATCAGGGGACACCAAGAAGCATGTTCATCAAAGAACTAAAGAATAAGGAGAGTTCCTCATCTAATTAGAAGGGTGAAGTGAAGAGACCTCAGAAAGATGATCAAAAGGAAAATGCCGACATTGAGCTTGAGAAAACAACAAGAGATGAAAAATTCCAAAATGAAGGGAAAAGAAGTACTAAAACTAAGAGGAATGAACAAGGGATCCCTACTCCTTCATTTGACATGGCTTAGGAATTGGCTCAAACAAAAATGATAGTTCCCTTAATGGAGCTGATGAAGATTGATGAATTTAGAGATATAGCCCTCAGAATGATCACCAACACATCCCATAAGCAAAAGGATCGGAAGAAAGAAGTAAATGTTGTGGAAAGGGAGATTAAAAAGGTACCAAAGGTATATTTTGGGGATACACTCACAAAGAATCCCTCCCAAATAGATCCATTTTACACTACATTGGTGATTAACAACAAGCTGGTGAAGAATTGTATGATTGACTCAGGGGAAAAAATCAACTTTATGCCCTTGGTTGTCATGAAGGAGCTAGGTTTATGGGTAAACACTACATATGGAAAATGTTATGCCATGGATAATAGACCAATCCCTGTAGTACGAGTAATATAGGATGTAGAAATAAAGCTGGCATCATATCTAGAGGCGACATACAAGACACATATTATTGTGGTAGATACTCCCCCCTACTATGGGATATTACTATCAAGGCAATGGACAACAACAATTGGTGGGAATGTTTAGTTAGATTTGTCCTATACCATGTTTCCAGTGAATGGGAAAGAAGTTAAATTTTATAGAGAGCCTAGGTCAGAGCATGTCATTGAACTATTTGACCCCAATGAAATGAATTTCTTCTGTGATGTGGACTTAGGGAGTTTTAGAATTGAACACTCAAAACATGAATTATTAAACATAGATCCAATTGTCAGGGATGTTTCCAAGAATGAAAATGGCATATGGCGCATGTACTTTGATGAATCCTATACTATAGAATTGTCTTCATTTCACCTGAAGGCACAACATTCAAATATTCATTTTTTTTAATGTTTGAGTGCACAAATAATATAGCAGAGTATGAAGCCCTGTTGATAGGTGTGAACGTGGTTGCTAAACATAAGATTAAACTGTTAAAAGTTCTAGGAGATTATGAGCTAGTTGTTTCATAAGTGAGATAAAAATATTCCACATAGAACAAAAGGCTAAAGCAATATAGAAATGTTGTATGTGACACTATTGAGTTGTTTGATGCTTTCTCCATTGAGTGGATAGATAGGTCTAAAAACCTAATGGCTAATTTCTTGGCGAATGTAGCCCTGAAAAGGGATGATATTACTTTAGCAAGAATTTCATAGGTTGAACTTAAGACTGGGCTAGCTATCCTTGACAACATCTACAATTGGCAAGTTTTCAATGATGATACTGGTTTGATCAAGTTCTTATATTGCAATGATCAGTACGAGGCACAAGAGATAGATTTTAATGCATTTGTGGAAGTAGATGGAAAGCAAACCATATTTGGTCAAGAAGTTGTGCAACTCAAGAAAAGCAAGATTCCTAAAGGGTTGGTGGCACTGGAAAGAGTGTTTGATGGGAATGATCAAGCAGTCATGAAACAAACATCGATAATGGTATGTGCAGGATCATGATGCGCCAAAAAGTGGTAATATGATGGGTATGTGGCTGGCAACTTTTTTTTTACCAAAAGTTGATTAAACGAAAAGGGTTTTTAAAGGAGATTCTCAGCTTTCCACCAATATAAATTATTCTTTAATTTGAATTTAATAAGTAATTATTATTCATTTTGTATTCAAATTGCGACTAAAGTCCTAATTGATAGATTGATTGAAAAACATCTATAGCTTTCAAACGTTATCACATTTTTTGAATCCAAAACATGTGTCACATTCTATGCTTCGCATACTATAGGATTAAAAAAAGAAAAATGAATTTCATGAAGTTTTGACCAAGTTAAGGTGGTCAAACATACGAGTTTTTTATATTTTTTAAAAGTTGTAATAAAAAATTCATAATTAATTATTTACTTGGAAAAAAATTACAAAAAAATATGCATCACATTGGGACATGAGACATATAATTATATATAAAATCTTATAAAAAAAGATTATAATTTTGTTGTAGTTAGGGTGGTTAGATATACACGTACTTATTTTTCCCCTGAAATTTAAGTACTACTGCATTGAAATTTCAAATTTTCAGCAAATAGATTTTATTTTTTTTAAACAAACCTAGTAGTTTAGAAAATACATTCAATTTGCTATAGATTCTATTCTTACATATTTTTGAAATAATATAGATAACTTATTCAAATTTTTAAGTCAAGTTGCCTAACTCTTATTTTTATGTTTTTTTTGCCACTTAAGGGCTTGTTTTTTCCATGATGATCCTGCGCATACCCGTAAGAAGGGAAGACATTGAAGAGATCAATCTAGGCACTGAATTGGTACCAAAGAAAGTATAAATTAGAAAAAAGATAATCCCCATAATCAGAAAGATGTTGATTGCATTATTGAGGAAGTATAAGCATGTTTTCACATGGTCTTATGGTGATCTTAAGGCATAAAGCGAAGATTTGTTCCAACATGAGATTCCACTTAAACATGATGCAAAACCCTTTAGATAGAAGTAGAGACCAATAAACCCAACTTTGGAGCATAAAATGCATAACTTATGAAGCTCAGGGAGGGAGGTATCATCAAACCTATCAGGCATTCTACTTGGGTCTTGAACTTGGTGCCAGTCAAAAAGAAGAATGAGGAAATAAGGTTATGACTGGATTTTATAAATTTAAATGTTTCTTCCCTCAAAGATAATTACCCACTCCCAAATTTGGAGGCCATGCTATAGAGGGTTCAACAAGTTCTGAACTATTGTCCATGATGGATGGATTTTAAGGGTATAACCAGGTGAAGGTGAAGGAATAAAAATAATATAAGACTAAATTTACTACCCCTTGGGGCACATATGTGTATGTAAGGATTCCATTTAGACCAACAAATTCTAGTGCCACATTCCAACAAGCTATGGATGTTTATATTGTCAATTTGATCAATACAATAATGGTATTATACCAAGATGATCTCACTGCATATTCCAAGAAAGTAGAGGACCATGTTGCACACCTTGAGAAGATTTTCCTTAAAGCACTGGACTATGCAATTTCCCTAAATCCTAAAAAATTCCATTTTGTTATTTCAGAGGGAAAGTTATTAGGGAACATAGTATCTTAGGAAGGAGTTAGAATTGATCTAGAGAGAGTAGAAGCTATAGATAAGATCCCTATTCCTAAAAATGTTAAGGCCATTTATTCTTTCTTTGGACAAATAATCTTTGTCAAAAGGTTCATATCCAATTTTTCTGAAATTGTCAAACCTATCTCAAAGATGTTGAAGAAAGGAGATGAAATCAACTAGACAACAAAAGCACTTGATGCATTTGTGTCTATTACAAGGGCAATCAAAGAGGCCCCATTGTTAAAATCCCCTGATTTTAGTAAGACTTTTCAAATCTTTTCGTTTTCTTCATACCATACCATTGCAACAGTAATGTTACAAAAGAATGATGAGGGGTATGAGAAACCTATATCCTTTTTTAGTAGTTCCCTCCAAGGAGCTGAGTTAAAGTATGATATCATAGAGAAAAAAGAATATGCTCTTGTCAAAGCAGTAAAAGCCTTTAGACCCTATTTCGTAGGAGAAAAAAAATTGCATATGTTCCCAATGTTGTTGTCAAGGATGTGTTTTTACAAACCAAGGTCACAAGGAGAAGGTGCATGTGGATCAATAGGATTCAAGACTTTGATATTGAAATTCAAGTCACCAAGCTAGTAAGAGGGTAATGCCTAGCCAAGCAAATGGATGAGTCAAATTTTGAAGCATCTCAAATTTGAAACATAGGGGAAGAGGAAACCATGATTGCAAGCATAGAGAACATTGCATGGTACACTGACATAATGTATTACTTGAAGAACCAAAAGTGTCATAAAAACATGAATGAGAATCAGAAGAGATCATTAAAGTTACATGCCTCCAAGTATGTTTTCATGGATGTTGACTATGTCACCAAAAAGTGTATACTTTGCTTCATATGGGAACAATTGATGATAAATTGGACTAAATGAGGCCTTGATTTAGTGTTGTGAGGTGTTTTACACACCCAAATTAGGTCTTAGGCCCTTATAAATTAAATAAAATACATTTATTGATGTATAGTAAAGGTGTTGCAAGTTGTTGTAACACATCTTCACACTTTTCTAAGACCATAATATCATAATTCACCTAAATAACCTTACCAAGACCTATTTAAAAGTTTTGTAAAGTCTTGTAACAAATTTTCACACTTTCCTAGGCTTGTCATCAATATTTACACCTTTCTTATGCTTTAAATGACCCCTTTATACACTTATAGGACTTGCTTAAGTGTCTTGTTGAAGAACAACCCAATAAACATTATATAAATTATCACAAAATTTCATAACATCCACTTAAAAATTCCCAAGTGGAATAAGTCGCCATTGGTGGTGACTTAGTCCCATTTGGCTCAAAAGTCAAAATAAATTTAAAATTCTTTTGGGTTTTTATTCCTTAAGACCCAAGGTTGGCCTGTGATGAGGTATTTTTAGGAATTAGAGCATAATTGTGTATAAATATAGTGTTTTCCCTCTCATTTGACATAACTCATAACTCATCATCATTCATCCATCTTTCGCCATATTCTCAAGTCAAGCAAGCTAGGGTTTTATCATTGCAAGTCATCAAGATAGCTTCCAATGACATTCAAGGGCAGATTCTTCATGTTTTGCTGCAGAAATTCAAGATCAAAAATCATGGCATGGTATTAAATCCATGGTTGCATGCTTCATTACATTATTTTGTCATTTGGTTTAATTACCTAAAAAGGGGTTTGACCAAGGCAAACACCCATGCCCTAATATCCACCACTTCTTTCTCTTTCATTGTGTATTTGTAAATTTAGACACTTTTAGGGTTTAAAGATCATTGAAGATAAGGTTGAAGACTTTTTGAAGATATCTCCTTATTGACCAAGTTGAAATATCAACAAAAAATTCACTTTTAGGCCCGAAAAATCAGAATTTCAGAAGTAGACACATGCAGGGAACCGAAGTGCAGACTGAGGGCTTTCATTTCCACTTTCAAATTTTTAGAAAATCAGAAGTGGAATAAGTCACCAATAGTGGAAAATTTGTTCCAATGAACTTACTTTTTAGATATTTTTATAGATTTGGATACCCATTTGGCCGAAACGGGTTTCTATATAGTTTTCCCTAAACTGGGACTAAGTCACCCAAAGTGGCATAAGTGTCCCAGTCAACATTTTTAGTCAAAATGTTAGGATTCTAGGATCTATCCACATTAGATTTCAGTTTCTAGGTGCATAATTTTTGTCTTGCATCTTTATTTTGTCATTTATTGCATTTTCTTCATCTTTTTGTATATCACAATGTGTTTTCTAGCACTTCATATTTTTTAGATCTAGCATCAATAAGTCATCTTTCTTTTAGATAAGTGCATTAGTACATCATAATTAGACATATTTCATCCCTCATTACATAAATCTTGAATGAGAAAATTTCCCATTTTGTCCCATCTCTCTCTGTTTAGGTGAAAAACCCTAGAAGTGCAAGAGAGTATTAGGGTGCCAAAGTCTTTGTCCACATTTTGGTGAACCTGACTTTTGAATAATTTTATTTTTTGATTTGGATTCCTTCATCATCCTAGATATAGCTTGCATCAACATTGCATTAGATTTTGCATTGTTTCTCATTCTAGGGTTTCAAAAACTTGCATTAGTGAAAAGCTAATTTATCTTCCATTATTGCATATAATTTCATAGAGAATCTCTAAAATTATACATCTCCATCTAAGGTTTGCATCATATAAACTAAAAAGCATCAAAATCCATTGAAATTTTCTAATTTTTTTTGCAAAAAACCCTAACTGCAGGACTAATCCACCATTCTGGGTGACTTAGTCCTAGTCTAGATTTTTTACTATCTAATATAGCATTAGAAGTCCCATTTTTGTGCTTCCTAATCCTCCTAGTATCATATACTATAAGTTTGGAAAGTTTTGGGAACATTTATTTTATGCATCTAGCTCAAAAACATCAATTTAGGGTAGTCATTTTTCAAATCACTTCCATTATAGACTTCATTAGATTTGAAAATGTTTACATTTCTAAAATTTTACATCACATGGCTAAAAGTACTTTTCACTTTTTCTTACACAATGTTTCTATTCATAAAAGTTTGCATTATTTTGATAAAATTTCTTTTCATTCTTGCATGTACATTGTTTTCATTTTTCAAACTTTCCATACATTGGTTAAAAATGTTTTGCATCCTTGCATATACATTGTTTATATTGCTGAAGTATTGCATGAAATGGTTACAAGTGCTTTTCATTTTTGTACAAACAATGACAGTACCTTGCATATTTAGACATGTTAAGAAACATTTCCTATCCCCTCCCTATGAGAGTGTTTTTGTGAAAGAGACTACAACCTTGGAAATTCCTAACAATCATATTTGTTCTTCTCCTAATATCTCTCCTATTGGTGAAGAAGATATTTTAGTAGAAGAATCAACTAATGAGAGTTTTGATAATCCTAGTTGTTTCTCTTCTTTTACATCTCTTAGTGGAAAATAAATTCATAACCAACCTAGCACAACCATAGGTAATCATGGAAATAACATTGATTCTTCTCCTAGTATCTCTCCTAGTTGTGAAGAAGATAATTTTTTGTTACAAGGAAAAATTGATGAAGGTCATGAAAATATTAGTTGTCCCCCTTCACCTAGCAAAACCCTTCTCGAGCAAGAAAATTCAACCATTGATCATTCCCCTACTTGCAATGAAGTCCTTTTAGAAGAACCAACCTTTGAATGTCAAGAATATTTTCTTTATAGTTCTCCTAAGAACTCTCCTTCTAGGAAGAATATCATGGTGCAAGACAATGAAAGAAATAGTAATGTGTCTTCCTTAGATAAAAAGGTGACTATAGCTTTCCCTTCCTTAGATATAAATCAAACCAAGACTACTGAGGTTATGAATGCACAAGTGTCCATTAGATCCCCCTTGATCAATGGACCTCATACATACCCTGTGGGACATCCTAAGAACTCTCTAATTCTCTACTTACCTTCACACAAACAACAAACTCAACAACAAAATGAACTCATCCTTTACCCACCATCACATACACCTTCACCTCCACTTAAACCTGAGTTTACCCTTTACCCACCTACACATGATGTTATTGATCACACAAAATACACTAGAAACAATCCACAACTGCCACAACCCAACTCAACACCATTACCTTTGCATAATTTTCCTCCTCCTTGATTAAGGGAGTATGATCTTGTTGAACAACTTAAGATCACTCCCAGAAAGATATCCTTATGGTATTTACTCCAAAATTCACCTACCTATCACACTATGCTTCAAATGACCTTACACCAAGTTCCTATCCCTTCTAATGTGCAACCAAATGACATAGCAGCCATAATTCAAGGATTGAATGTTGACATTGTTTTTCACCAAAGTGAGCTTCCCTCTTTGGCAGTGCAAAAAAAAATGATGCTTTCATGATGATAGCTTAATACAATATGACAGGGATAAAGTGAACCCTTGTTGACAATGGCTCCACTCTTAGTGTGTGTAGTGTAAATATCTTGGATAGGCTTTGTGTATATAAATAAAAAACTCAACCTGATTCTTTATCTATTAAAGGTTTTGAAAATGAAGAAAAGAAACTCCTTGGTGTGATCACTTTGCCTATTACAGTTGGAGTGGACACATTGCAAACACTGATCCATGTCATGCCTCATCATCTTTCATACAATCTTCTTTTAGGAAGACCATGGATTCATGAGATGAGTGCAGTGCCTTCAACTTTTCATTATAAAATGAAATATGTTTACAATAACATAGTCTACACAATCGACGTTGATCATGATCCTTATAGCATCTTGCAACTCGAGGAAATCAAAGAGAAATCCTTCAACACATTAACACCAATAACACAAGTGGAACCTGTGCAACAAAATTATAAATAAAAACACATTGACCAAGTCACAAAGCTATTAGAAGATGATTGGGGTTCCCTAGATTTCAAACATACATTCATGGGAAAATATAAGATCATAAACAAAGATTCCAATAAGGCACATGAAAAATCAGTCATGTTAACAGACAACTCATAAGACCTTAAGAATGCATCCACTTCAACCACTTTAGACCAAAATGTAACAAAATATACAACCACCTTTGATGAACTTAATGAAAAACAACCACCTGATTCAAAAGCAATGAAACATATTTATGGATGAGGTTATGAACTTATGAAACAACTAGGATATAGTGGAAAAGGATGTGGTGCTAACAAAGAAGGTATTCACAACCCTATCGATCCTATCACACAAAAAACAACTTATGGTCATGGTTATTGTCCTTTCATCGAAATATCCAAGCCTTCACTCAACATCAACACATCTTCGCTTAATGTCAATGTCATCTCACAAAAAACTAATGAATTTAATTCATTAGATTTACACCCTATTGCACAAGTGGGAACACAATCTCACAGTCTAAAGAGTCTTGCGTAGGTATGACATCTTGTACATCTAAGCAAGTAGTATCTTTGTTGCAAACTATAGGACCAACTTCTCCCATTGATCAAGAGGGTATCTTGTCAAGACTCCTCCATGATCACTTGATCACCCTTCCTCCAAGAACTCAAAAGAAATTTAATTACAACAATTAATTTTGTGCCTATCATAGAGTTCATGGTCATTCTACTAATGAATGTAAGGCTTTAAGTTGTAAAATCCAACATTTTTCAGGAGTTTGGTATTCTTCCTTCTGTGGGGACACCTACTTTTTCTAATTGATATTGATTTTCACTCTAGCATGCAATTCATTAATCATTTCAGCTCACCCTTGTCCTGCACTAAGTGGGGACAAGGTGTTATGTAGCCTTGTCCTTGTATGTCACTTGTTGTTTCCTGTTTTGACTCATCATTAACCTTTCAGGTACATATAAGAGCAAGCTTGGGATTCGGATGACATGCCTTAAGTTGGCTCACATGTGACATACTACCTTTTTCATGACACAACTTATTGCAAACACACGACTTAGCATAGGGCTTTCCAAATAAGCTCTCATGTTTTATTCTTCTACTTTAAAGCAATTGCTCATAGTACTTGTGTTTGCAACTACTTTAAAGTGGGGGAATACACTGTCACTCACATTTCATTGTGTGATTTCTTTCTTCTTGCAATGCATCCTCTTCTTGATGGTGTCATTCAACTTGATTCCCTCCAAGAGTGTGATAATTTGACACATCCTCTCTTGAAGAAATTAAGCACAATGTCCCCTAAGATGAGACCTTGCACGAACTAAGAAAAATCCCTTTGAACATTCCTTACATTATTTTACAACAATTGTCATATGGCCACCTTGCATAACATAACCTTCATGCCTGTGGTCCCATCTTGTTTGTCTATGAGTGTCAAGAATACAAAGTTTTTCTTACCTCATAGAGCTTGAAAAATATCTTCATTATGGTTCCTTATTAAAGTTATTAGGAGATATAAATTTGGTATGGTTGAGTGGGAAGCCCATTTAGAGGCATGACTTTTCCCCATAGCCACTTGTGTGTTTGTGAGCACATATTAGCCATATGTGTCTCACCTTTAAGGATTTCTAACCCTGTGGATAACCAGAAGTTATGTGGCCCCAGAGCGAGTATAATTGGGCCTTCTCACCAGATAGACAACCATGAGTCTCATCACCCCAGAGTGAGTATGCATTTCCTACCAAAAAAATAAGCCTAGATCTAATCCACAATGTGTTGGACAAATGGTTGAAGCTTGATCCACCTTTTCCTTTTAATTCTTTTTGTTGCATGATCATGTATCTTGTTTCACTACAAATTATTCACCTTGTGTGTGTTCTTATGTGGTTATGTTGGTTTGGCTTAGGATCTTAGATCCTGAGGGCTTGCATAATCTCCTTTGATCTTTTTCATTCTTTGTCATATACACTAGTACGATTGGAATCTTCTTGAATGTCTACTTTAGCATGAGTTTGAAGAAAGTTCATCCTCTCACTAAAGTGGGGGCTTAATGTGTGACCAAAAAGTGTATAATTTTCTTGATATGGGAATAATTGATGATAAATTGGACTAAATGAGGCCTTGATTTAGTGTTGTGAGGTGTTTTACACATCCACATTAGGTCTTGGGCCCTTACAAATTGAATAAAATGAATTTATTGTCTTGTAAAGGTGTTGTAAGGTGTTGTAACACATCTTCACACTTTTCTAAGACCATAATATCATAATTCACCGAAATATCCTTACCAATACCTATTTCAAAGTGTTTTAAAGTATTTTAACAAACTTTCACGCTTTCCTAGGCTTGTAGTCAATATTTACACCTTTCTTATGCTTTAAATGGCCCCTTTATAACTTACATGCCTTACTTAATTATCTTGTCGAAGAAGAACCTGATAAAAATTATTTAAGCTATCACAATTCTTGACATCCACTTAAAAGCTCCCAAGTGCACTAAGTCACCATTGGTGGTGACTTTGTCCCATTTGGCTCAAAAGTCAAAATAATTTTTTTAAAAAATTGGGTTTTTATTCCTTAAGACCTAAGGTCAGCCTGTGATGAGGTATTTTTAGGAATTGGGGCATAATTATGTATAAATATAGGGTTTTCCCTCTCATTTGACATAATTCATAACTTATCATCATTCATCCATCATTCATCATGTTCTCAAGTCAAGAAAGCTAGGGTTGTATCATTGCAAGTCATCAAGATAGCTTCCAATGACATTCAAGGGTAGATTCTTCATTTTTTTCTGTAGAAATTCAAGATCAAACATCATGGAAAAGTGTTAACTCAATTGTTTCATGCTTCATTACATTCATTCTTCATTTGGTTTAGTTACCTACAAAGGGGTTTGACCAAGGCAAACCCCCATGCCCTAACATTCACCATTTCTTTCTCTTTCATTATGTGTTTGTAGATTTAGACACTTTGAGGGTTTGAAGATCATTGAAGATAAGGTTGAAAACTTGTTGAAGAAATCTCCTTATTGAACAAGTCAAAATATCAACAAAAACTCACTTTCAGGCCCGAAAATCAGAGTTTTAGAAGCGGACACCTGTAGGGAACCGAAGTGTAGATTGAGGGATTCCATTTCTACTTTCAAATTTTTAGAAATTTAGAAGTGGACTAAGTCATCAAAACTAGTTACATAGTCCCATTGAACTTTTTTTTTGGAGATTTTTGTATATTTGGATACCCATTTCACCAAAATGGGTTTCTTGGCAGTTTTCCCGAAACTGGGACTAAGTCACCCAGCCTGGTGTAAGTGTCCCAATCAACACTTTCAATAAAAATTTTAGGATTCTAGAATCTTTTCACATTATATTTCATTTTTCCAAGTGAAATTTTTTTGTCTTGCATCTTTATTTTGTCATTTATTGCATTTGTTTCATCTTTTTTCATATCACAATGTGTTTTCCAGCACTTCATATTTCTTAGATTTAGCATCAATAAGTCATCTATGTTTTAGATTAGTGCATTAGTACATCATAGTTAGACATATTGCATCTCTCATTACATAAATCCTAAATGAGGAAATTTCCCATTTTGGCCCATCTCTCTCCTTTTAGGTGAAAAACCCTAGAAGTGCAAGAGAATATTAGTGTGCCAAAATCTTTCTCCACAGTGACTTATACTAGAAAAACAAGGATGGGGTACTACTGTTATGCCTAGATGAATCTTAAGAAAAACATGTATTAAGAGAAATGCACAAAGGAGTTTGTGGGGTACACTTTTTTTCCAAGACCACTGCCCATAAGATCTTTAGGGTATGTATTATTAGCCTAGGGTTTTTAACAACTCTTCCACCTATGTAAGAAAGTATGAAGCCTACTAGAAATTCTTTGGAAAATTGAAATATCAAGGAGAACTACCACTAAGATCGATGTAGGTTGAAGCTCCTTTTAACCAATGGGGGATTGACTTTATTGGGAAGATACTAGAAAAATCTAGTGGAGGTCACAAATAGAAGTTAGTGGCAACTGATTACTTCACAAAATGGGTGGAAGCTATTCCAACAAAACACGCCACGAGCAATGTTGTAATTTTTTTTTTAATGGAGAATATTATTACAAGGTTTGGAACTTCTGTGTGGTTAATCACATATAATGGTATGTGTTTCAGATAAGAGGAGTTTATGAAATTATGTGAAACTATTTCATATGCCTCGCCCTACGATGAACAGGCTAATGGGCAGGTCAAATCAAGTAATAATAATATTTTGAAGATTATTAAAATGATGTTAAACAAAAAAAAAGGGCATGGGATTCTAAATTGAGAATGGATGTATGGGTTCAAGATACAATCAATGTGAAGAAATGAACTAGTAGATCACTGTTTGAACTTTTGTATGGGGCACAAGCCAGAATGCTTATGCAAAATCTTCTACCTGTATACAAATTCATACTTCAAGAAGACCTAGATATCCTTGAGCCAATGGAGCAGAAAATAGAACAATTGGTAGAAATAGATGAAATCAAGAATTTGGCCCAAGAGAAAAATACAAAAATACAATCACAAATGAAGTATTTATTTGACAAAAGAACCAAGGACATAAAATTTGAAGAAAATGATATGGTCCTACTATGAAATGCAAGATGTTAGGATAAAGGGAAGCATGGGACGTTTGAAGCTCTCTAGATACGACCCTTTGTCATCACTAGAAAAGGAGGTGAAGACTCCTATTATTTACAAAAAAAATAGGAGAAGAGAGTATGTGCAGGATCATGATGGGCCAAAAAGTGGCAATATGATGGGTATGTGGCTGACGACTATTTTTTTACCCAAAATTTATGAAACAAAAATGGTTTTTAAAGGAGATTCTCAGTTTTCCACTAATATAAATTATGCTTTACTTTGAATTTAATAAGTAATTATTATTCATTTTCTATTCAAATTATGACTAAAGTCGATTGATAGGCTGATTGAAAAACATCTATAGATTTCAAATGGTATCACATTTTTTGAATCCAAAACATGGGTCACATTCTATGCTTCACATACTATAGGATTAAAAATAAAAATTGAATTTCATGAATTTTTAACCAAGTTAAGGTGGTCGACACACGAGTTTTTATATTTTTTAAAAGTTGTAATAAAAATTCATAATTAATTATTTACTTGGAAACAAATTACAAAAAAATATGCATCACATCAGGCATGAGTCATCTACTTATATCTAAAATCTTATAAAAAAATATTATCATTTTATTGTGGTTAGGGTGGTCAGACAGACACCTACTTCTTATTTTTTCCCTAAATTTAAGTACCACTTCATTGAAATTTCAAATTTTCACCAAATAGATTTTTTTTTAAAACAAACCTAGTAGTTTAGAAACTACATTCAATTTGCTACATATTCTATTCTTACATATTTTTGAAATAATATAGATAACTTATTCAATTTTTTATGTCAAGTTGCCTAACTCTGATTTTTTTGAATTTTTTACCACTTAAGGGCCTGTTTTTTCCATGATGATCCTGCACATACCCAAGACTAGGAATTTCTAGTGAATGGACAATTCCTAAATCACTTCCTTAAATCAATTTTCCATGCACAATAGTTTAGGAGAACTTCAAGAATTTCCAATGCATGGACAATTATTGAAATACTTCTTAAAATAATAATCTTCCATGCATAGTAGTCTTATGTTTTCATCTCATTTTCACCCCATCTAATCACATTCATTCATGGTCTACATCCCAAAGATCATTTCTAGATTCTTGCAATGACTTGATACTTATTCATCCCCAATTAGAGCCAGTGTTGGAGCCAAAAAAAAATCCACATTGGTTGTCCTTCACACCTCAATTTTCACTCATCCTCCCACATCCACTATATGCTCCTTCTCCATTTCATAATAATTGACATTAATATAAAATACCAAAATAAGGCCCTTGATCATCTTAATATAGAGTGAAGTCCCTGCCTAGAATTTTCTCCTATCAGCACATGGCATGTCGCTAGGACAATGCTATATCAGAGAGAGTCTCACCATAGTCTCTTTGACACAAGAAGAAAGGGATGATAAGAAATCAAGATGAGACTCCTGAATGTCTAAGAGACATATTCAAATACCTTCTCGATAGCTTAAAGAATGATATGTCTAAGAGACTTGAACATGTCGAGGAGAGAATCTAACATGTCTCATCATCAAATCATATGAGTTTCAACATTCAAGAAATACAAAAAAATATCTTAGACAACGAGAGATTATTATAAAATGAACAATAAATCACTGGTAGAACAAGCACTGGTGAAACAATAATGTCAAAGAGACATTGGCATATCAAAGAGAGAAGCAAGGAAGTTTCTTCGACACTCAAAGAGCAAACTATCGACAAGAAACATAGACTTTGAATAGACATTGGATAAAGTCTCATCGAAATCCTAACAATGATATGTCGGGGAGACAAAAAAATATTGAGAAGACATTATCAAAAGTCTCATCGACATTCTGGCACAATTTATCGATGAGACTAAGGGATGTCAGAGAGAGGTGACCTTAGGTCTCCTTGACATAAAAAAGTCACATAGACATTATCAGCAAGTATAATCATCGAGGGAATAAATAAAGAAATGTTGAGGAAACATAGACATGTTGGCAAGAGAAATCCACTAGTCTCATCAACAAAAAAGAGGACCATGAGGGAGAAAAATGAGAAGTAAATATCAAAGAGACATTGCAATATCGATGAGAGAAACCTGAACATCTCTTAGACATTTCTCCAAGGATAGCCAAAGATATCGAAGAGAGATATAGACGTGATTAGAATATCAACGAAAAAAATTGTCACCAGATTGATTTGAGAGATAAAGCCATCGAAGAGACAACTGCCATTAATATGCAGGTTGATAGGAAGGGTGGAATGAACGTCGTTTATGAACCAAAGCTAGCTCAAACATCCTAAAATTTAATAAAAATAGCCTCTAAGAAATGAAAATTCATTGCACATTGTGGCTAAGCATCTAGAGGATGGAGTTGGACGAAAGCAAGCAGATTAGAATTTCTGGCATTCACTCAAGTAAGTATACCTTGGCTCAACTGAACATAATTTTTCAAATATAGCTTGAAGTACAACACTGTTAGGATTAAAATGGATAAAACTCCAGAGAAGACAAGAGCAAAGAGACAAAAAACTAAAAGTAGGCCTCTCAATCAAGATTTAATAGATCATTTTCCTTGGTCTGGACCAAAATCATGAAGAATAACTTAGTTAAACCCATCATGTGAGACCCTAGAAGACAAGCATAAGAACTTGGGAGTTATATGGACTCCACACAGAGGCTACAATTTGTTCATATATCATTATAGGAAGAAGTATAGATATAACCTAGTATCGAACCCATGAAATTTGAATTTAGGAAAACTCATAATGCCGAATGTTTTTGTGAACGTAGAATTAATTAAAGCACTATCAGAGAATTATAATCCCAAAACAAGGGCAATTCATTTGCATGATGGGTCATAGTTTATGACCATAACTAGGGATTATATTTGTATGGTTTTCCAATTGGACACTTCCTTGAAAATGAAATTGAGGCTGAGAGACTTGTTGGAGGAGTATCACTCTATGGATACGAGCTACAAGAGGTGGAAGTTTCCTTTGCATGGACCCAAAGGGAAAGGAAATCAACCTATAAGGTTTGCTAGCAATGAAAATCCCCCATTTTCTGTAGAATTGTTTGAAGAATACTATCAGTACATGTACTATTTATCTAGCCAAGTATTGGGAGTTGAGGCCCCTACTAACATGACCATAGCTCCCATGGTTCTTGCCACAGACATTCAAAGTCAAGATGCTAGGCCCTATGATTATGCAAAGTATCTATCTAAGGCCATTAATAGTGCTCTTAATGCTATTAAGAACAACATTGAAGCTATCAATTTCAAACAGTATTCACTTCTTATGCATATGATACTGTATGATGGCCAAGTGATGTGAATATGGGGAGAAGAATTCAGGGTAAAATATCTGGATAGTGATGGTAATTCTAGACCAATGAAAATGTGGACATCAGTCTGGGATAGTAGATGTGGGAGATCCCAATACTCGTACTTTGAAGAGCACTTTTTCAAACCCTTGTATAAATTTCTTGGCCATAAATGTGACTATAATCTATCCTTAGAAGTATAGAGGCTTCTCTGAACAAAGGAAAAAGGCCATGATGGAAAGATAAACCACAGTTGAGGAGATTAGTATGTGTTTGTAGAATGTACTGTCATTAGAGTATATGGATTTGAGGCAACACCATATTTGATACCTAAAATTGTGTCGAATAGGGTTGCTTATCTTGATATCATAAGACAATTGTCTTACTTAGCCTTCATGCATTTGAAAAGCTATGGAAGGAAAACCTTCATGCCTTCTACTATATACTTTGGTGACTTCAATATTATTCTTGATCTAGGGTATCACTTGGTTGGAAGCAATTTAAATTATTATGGCTTGTTAGTTGGAATTAAGAGGAAATTTTTTGACCCTGAGCACTTTATATATGATTCTAAAATTTCTTAAAAACTGAAAGGATATGAGCATGAGTTCCATGTTGATGATTTCATCAAGAACTATGAGGATAGTAATATGATCATGACAACAAACACATACAATAGGAATTTTATGGCTAAGGCCTAGAGATTGAACACTAACCCATTTTATGTGGAAGCTTTTCATGAAATTCAAGATCCCATGGAAAGAGTTGGGAAATTACTTCTACATGAAGAAGAATTAATAAAAGATGTACCTTTGGTGGCATTTGAAAGGTGAAGAAATGTTGGCTCTAGGAGGCAAGTAGATAATATAACACCACTAGGCCACTTGTTACCACAACCTACTCTAGAGGTAAGCTTCTCAGTTAACACCCCAATCAAAGTTGAAGATGATATTGAAGGGGAAGAAGAGATCACCCAGATCAACACTCCTATCATTCTCCAATATGAAATACCACTAGAAAGTAGTGTAATTAACTTTGAAGCTTCTGATGAGCTATCTGATGATGTAAGACATTGAGCTAGCCAATAATTTATTGCAAATGATGCATTTGTCCAAACTCCTAACTTTAAAGATTTTATCTATGAGTATAAATGAAAGGTGGTAAGGGAGAGGCTGAAGGAAATTGACGTTGAGAAAGAAGCATATACTTTAAAAGAACTTCAGCATGAAAATGATAGAGAGAAAAAAAAAAACATGACTACTAAGAGAGGAAGAGCATTGTTGAAAGAGGTTGGAGTTATGCTCCTTCCAGGATGGGATATCAGTTTAGCCATTGTATTTGATAGTTTTATAAAGAGAAAAAATAAAACATTGCACTTAACAGATGAAGCTGGTGACAAGATCTACACTCGATCAGGATTTAATCTTGATAATACTACTTTGCAGATACATAAACTTTACCCACCGGGAAAAGATCCTTCCCTAGTCAACCATGATCATATTTTTGGACATCTTTTGGTGCAAAGAGTAGGAGAAACAGATCCCATGGAAACTATTGATTTGAATGTGAATGTGGCTAAGTTCACAAAGGCTCAGATTCAAAAATTGGTAAGGGATAACAAGGGACTAATAGAAGAAAATAAAAGGTTGAGATAGGAGCTGATCAATTATAGAGATAGATTACCTTCTTCTTCAGGGCTCTATTCTCCACTGGTTGAATATGAGAGAAAAGTGCTAGAAGCAATGTGAGAAACTACATATTGGAAACAAAAACATGAGAATGTGCAGAAGGAACAAGAAGAGTTAAAGGGAAATATCAAAACCACTACCTTTGAAATGGCATGAGAAATAGTCTACATTTGATTTGAAGACATGTATAAGAATGCTAAAAAAGTTTGGAATATTCATGATAAAACATATGCAACACTACTGGAAAACACCAGATTGAGTGATAGAATTAAGGAGGTAGAGTATCACATCATTGCAAGGAAGGACGATAACTCTATTGTGCTACAAGAATACCAGGGACTCATGAAAGCTCATAAGTACTTCCACAATATCTTGACACAGGAGTTAAGTGACTTTAGTTAGCCACTGAGTATGGCCTTACCCAATTTATTTGAAGAAATAGAGTTGAAAGATCAGGACACATGGAAGGATGAAATAGCCCACTATTTACTAGTTATACTTGATGCCATTAATGATGATGATGAAATGCTTGAGAGGACACATCAACAACTTGTAAGAATATTCAAATTCGAGTATGAAATGAAAGATATTATACATATTGTAGACACTCATGCCAACAGTGGGTACATGGAGAATTTTTTGAAGATCAACTTCTTCATTGCACAAGCCAAGTAAGAGAGGAGTAATAGGAACTAGGGTTTGATGGTTTACAAAATCATGGTGCATGACCCTTGAATAGGTAATAGATGGCCATGGGAGCTTGCTGGAGATTAGTGGATTGTAGTGCATTGACTAAGAAACTCAATATTTTCATGTTTATGCTGATTATGTTTTAGTTATGAAACAATGTGACCTTTTGTAAATGGGCCTGAAGCTTGTTGCTTCCCATACAAATAGGGAAACCAAGGCCTAATTTTGATGTCATCATCATCATCATCATCATCACAATCCATTTCATTAGAATAGGCATTAGTAAGAAGATAGATTGCATAATTCGCCCATCCATACCATATTTAAAAAGACTTATGTTATAATTCTTATATTTTGAAGTAATACAATGGAGCAGACTATTTATATATCGTAATTCATTCTCAACATTTAATTAATATGTTGATTTTCAAGCCCATCTATTACTTTGTTGTCTCCAAAGTGGTATGTTCAAGTTATTTAAGTCTGCAAGATTTATTAGAACACATTTGCTATTACTGTGTGAAAGAGTTGATTGCTTTCTAAGTTGATGTGAATTAAAATCCTTTCTGATAGTTTACTCTAATTGGTCGCTGCCTAGGGTTAAGATACTTTTAAAGAAGTAGTTTTCATTGGTTTCCATTAACTTAAGAATTAAAGATCCTTTCATACTTTCATAGTAACATGAGGAGATATCACTAGGATTATTAAAGAACATTGTGATAAATAGACTTGCATGTTTGTAGAAGGTGCAGACATCTCATGTTCCTAGTAATTTGAGTTAAGATAAATAATAGGATTAATTATCTTAAAAATCTATATCCATTCTATAAATCACCATTCATTCATCCACTCTGTTTACCCAATAGTAGTAGGCACTGGTCATGCTTAGGATATTACATACAACATACAACTCACAATCTTGAATTTTTGACTAATCTCAATAGGAATTATCCATCAAAACTCTACATCTACTCCACCCTCATGTGCCATAGTGAGTAGGTTGCTCAATCTAGGAATCATATCAAATTGTAAATATGCCTTATTGTTCAAGTATGTTTGCCTAGGTCTAGAAAATCCTGAAAAGTAGAAGGTAATTAGTCTTGTTTACCTTGTTCATGGGCCAAAGCTGTATTAAGGGATTGGCACCCTCTTATGGTTTGAAAACCTTCACCTTTGAGACCTAACATGCTAAGTGCACATTTATATACCTTTCATCTTGTGTGGAGGGAAATGCATATTTTTTTACATAGAAATGTAGTTTCTCGTGGATTATATTTGTGAAGTGTTTTTCTTTTCCTTCTTCAGCCTCCTTTTGTTTTGATTGCGGAAGTGTTCGGGTCAATGAAGGGCCAGTATGTTACGCCACATGGTGGCTGCATGGCTTTATCTCATCGTTTTATTTTCGGAGGAGCACCCAAGACACGTGTCAAAATGGTAGAAGTTTTCTACAAAATCATTTTTTGGAAAACATAAGGTTTCTGACCACGTGACGTGCCATATCTCTATCAAAGGAAGGTTGTGCCTCTTATGAGGTAATATCTTTTGGAGACTTTCGAAACTTGCTATTTTTTCTTTTCTTGGTTCTTGGGACGAAAGCTTCGAGTTGATGCCTTGAGATCATGTGATTGGTTAGAAAAATCCTTTTTCCATGCTATTGTTTTTAGGATTTGATAGTGTATAGGCTTCTATCTTTGAAATATCTAAAAGAAATTAATCCAATCACTAGGAGTTAATGAGAAAACATCTTTTGCAACCTAAAAAAGGGTTTGCGATCAGATTGCGAGCTATCAGGTATCAACATCTGGCAGCAATTACTTTTGTACTAAGGTGGTGTTTCTTTTTTTTGCAGCTATAAGAGGAGAGACACAACATAATGATGGGTTGGAATCCAAGTGATAGTTTTTCTTTGTTAAAAAAAGTGTTTCTTTAATAGTTTTCTTAAGGTTTTTAGAATTATTTTTAGAAACAAGTTACATAACTACTTTATTCTGGCATGTTATATCTATTAAGGTTTAAACTATTGTCAGATTGGCATTTGACCTTTGTTTCAAGGTTCATTTTATAATTAAAACACAAAATATTGAGGAGAATTTGTTGACACTATGCATGTATGGCCTTTTTAAAACTATCTTTCTTTATATTGTCGTTCTAAATGAAACACTATGTCTTGCAAGCTGTATCTAGATAGTTTAAGTAGCAGATTTCTATGCTTTATCCTTATATGGTAGAATAGTGGCTTAGGAAAATTGGAGTATGTCATTGGACTTTTCTATGGTTTTGAAAGTTGTTATTTGGTTGTGCTATGTTGTATTGGGAGACAAAGTTCTTGTGATTTATGAATATTGTTCTTCTACTCATAAGAAATCTTTATGTTTGATCAAACCTTAATGAACACTTCCTGCAAAAAGATCTGAAAGTTTGCACTATGCTTGAAGTTAGCCTTTTTTGTTCATTCTCTTTCCAACAATGAGGGGTTGTGGCATTCTATGTCTATTTATATCAATCATAAAAATAATTTGAGTTTGAAATGTTGTAAAAGATTTGGCACATCACCTTTTATGTTTTATTTTTACATTTCCTTCTCCCCTTATCTCAAAACCCCAAAAGAAGAGCCAAATTTCTATAAAAAACCTGAAGGTATTCAGTGAGACACAATTTTTCCCCCACTTGTTGAATTCCCCATAAGACTATCGAAGAAGTGTAAGCTTTGATGATCAACAGTTCTTTTTTTCGTATGCCTGATGGGAAAAAGGTTTTTCCAATCGCTTGATTAGAAGTTAGAAATATTTCTTGAATCAAGCTAAGGAAGGAAACTAGAAGTTCCATGCGCAAATTCCATCCAAGAGCATCCTCGAGAGGCCACTTCTAGTACTCTCAGTTACCTACCTCAATCCCTAGAAGGAGAATACTTACAGGTTTTGTATCACCTATAAGGACTAATAAAGAGAGAAGTCAGAGCCCAGTATTTAGAGCTTCATATACTCCAGCCGAAGGCTTAAAGCTCTAAATAAGATTGTCTGTATATCCAATTCATAAGAATTTGTTCTCCATGGCTCATGTACCTCCCCCTACTCCTTGAAATTTTGTAATATGGGATAGTGGTAGTCCATTATAACAACCCACACCCCCAAATGTATGGCCTACCATACCTTCTAATTCCCTCAAGGCTATCCCAAGATTCTTCAAAGAATATTTTAAAACCCCTAAACAGAACACCTTCAAGATATAGTTCAAGAAAATATCACTCTAAGGTTGTTAGCCGCATCTTTTAAGGAAAAGGCCCAAGATTGGTATCAATCTTTGGTCTCAGGTTCTATTATCTCCTGGGACTAGCTCGAAGGGAACTTTTTTGAATACTTTTTGGAAAAGGGAGATTGATCCTCACTATTGCATTAATTAATCACCATTAAAAGGGCCCCGAGAGATGCCATGATTGATTTCAACACTAGGCTTGATAAAACTTGGCAGAGGATTCCCCTGACTACTCGACCCCTAGCTACGATGGTGTTTATGTTTTATCTGAAGGCTATCAATCTAAACATCACAGTTATGGAAACTTCCATTGGGGTAAATATCTTGCCCGATATTTATGAGTTGGTGGTGTGAGCGAAAAATAGTCTAATTGATGTTTGGAAGCTCCCGCCATGACCCCCCGTGCCTATGTTCGCAGAATGCTCTAGAACATTTCAAGGAGTCTTTTCAAGCACATCTATTATATAAAGAAGCATGTCAAATATGCCCCAGTCTATGTATGTACATATATCCCTCTACACAAAGCAACATGTTGGGCTCAAGTTTAGTGACCGCTGATATTAATGACATGAAGAGTCTAATGTGGAATCTTTTTAATGAATTGGTCATCCTCAAATGGTACTAGACAATTCCTCTGAAGCTAAACACCTAGACCTATGGCAGAAAAAAGCCTTCCTATCAACATAATACATACCAAGGGTTTCCCCGCAGAGGAGGCCAATAGACAACACTTGCAAACTAGATTGTTCCAATCACCATGCCACTTCAAATGGTAAAAGTTAGTCAGAACAAAGAAATGATCCAAGGACAGAACAATTTGGCAGAAGAAGATGATGTATGGTTCTTCCCATGCAATGATGGTCATCTTCCACAAAATTTCCCAAGAAGAAATATATGAAAATGGATGGTAGAACAAAGAAGTAAAGGCCCACCCCCAAACACGGATGAGTACGAATCATCAAAAATGGAGAATGCTCGCTTTAGAGCCCAATTGCAAGGGATGTACTTGGAATAAGAGATAGAAAGTGCACCTGATCAAGCATTGTTCCCTTGAGAGGAAGAAGACATAGTATATGCAAATGAAACTCTGACAATTGGTACTTCACTGATACAGTCAAATTACAATATAATATCTAAGAGGAAGCCTATTGGAGAGTATGTACAGCAAGTTTTATCGTATCCATAGCCGCATTAGCCACCTCTGCAGGAGAGGCAAGCTACATCGCCTATCTTCCAACCTTTCCCATAGCCACATAATGTACCATTGGTGGAAAAGGAGGCAAGCAAAGCACCAAGCCTAGTCACGATGGAATTTTTTCTCCTAAAAATTAAATAAATACCACCGTTTAAGCCTAAGGTCCAAACAGTTGCGAAACTTAACATGGTGGAGCAATTGAAGAAGGTGCCTTCAAATCTATCATTATGGGACATCAAATCAATTCTTGAGTAGAAAACCCTACTTCAATAAGTATTAGAGGTTGAAGAACAAAGCCCACAGGCGGATGCAGCTCAGTTGTGCAATCAAAGTGGAGGAGACAGATCCTTGCTTCCCCCTTAGGCTCCGAAAGTAAAATCTTATGCAAATGATTTAGATGACACAAAAGGAAAGGAGGTAAGTTGAACAAAGCCCACACCTTTCATTTTAATGCTTATAGTAGGAGATAAGTTGTTGCATAATAATATGATTGATTCGGGGGCTAGCACAACTGTTATGCCAAAACAAGTGGTGGATGCTTTAAAAATTAAGTACTATGAACCCCTAGAAAAGGGAATTATGTAACTAGAAAGAAGGAAGGTCCTGACCGTTGGTTGGATAAGGGATCTGTCCCTTACCCTTTTCTCCTATCCAAGCCAAATAGTCACACAGGAAGTGGTAGTGATAGACATTCCATCGGTCTTTGGAATGTGTCTATCAAGGTATTTCACTGCCAAACTTGGCGGATACCTAGCACTTGACTGGTCCCACTTGATATTGACAACTAAGCATGGGGAAAAGATGAAAATTTCTTCTGAACCTTTCCATCCCAAAAATATTGTAGAAAATGCATTCATATACTTTGAAAGTACACATATTGTTGTATCTCAATAGGAGAAATATTGCGTTGAAACGCTAGAAGATGAAGAGGGTAGAAGTGAACGAACTCCAGAGGAAGAAGTGTTGCTCAACCAATTCATTGAGTATGATCCCTTTAGAAATTTCCATGCAACCGGGCTCGACACTCATGTAATTTTCGACAGTGATCAAATTTTTTTGAAACTAATAAAGGATGAGGAGAAATCTGATGACCCGTCTGATAATCATCTCTGGACCCTATATTTTGACAGTGTCAAATGTAAAGTTGGATCTAGTGCGAATGTTCGATTACTCTCTCCAATAGGATTCTAGAATCTCAGAGCTTACTATTTTATGTTCTAATGTTTGAATAATGATGTCGAATATGAGGCCTTAGTTCATGGCCTAAACATTGCACAAAGAATGGGTATAAAGAGAATACAAGATTTTGGAGATTCAGAGCTGGTAGTGAGCCAAGTCCATGGTCAAGCAACAACAAAGAATACCTAAATGAGTTCATGCGAACATCAAGCTTGAGACTTGATTGAGAGTTTCAAAGCCTTCGAGGTAAAAATTATTCCTCGATCATAGAATAGCATAGCTGATCGAATGGCATTGGTTGGGTCACAATTTGAAGTAGCTTCCAACTCAACTAGGAAAAATGTAGTACAGGTCATTGTCCGACCCTCAATTCCTCGCAATGACGAAAATTGATAGGTTTTCAATGATGATACTTAGATAGCTACCTTCATACAAAAGGGAGGAATGGTTCCTGACACTCCAACCCCAGGGACAAAATATTCTGATGGGAAGATCATTTAGGTCATTCAATTAAAAGGGAACAAGCTTTTGAGAGGATTGATTTCCCTTGAGAACCTCTTTAACTGTGAAGATGTAAAAAATACAAAAGAACATTCATGGTAGATGAAAGATATTACGAAGAGCTTGATGTCGGGGGTGGCAAAAAGCTAAAAGTCAAAAAAGAGGTTCTAATTAAAGATAAAGAAATACTAAGGGATCATTTATGTTATGAGTACAATGGAGTCATGGCCTGGACCTAGGATGACCTTAGAGGTAACGACCCCAGTATAATTCAACATACCATCGACTTGGAGGAAGGGTCTAAGCCCATCTAACAGAAGCAAAGGCCTGTCAACCCAAAGGTTGAGGCATTAATGGCACAAGAGCTCACAAAATTGGTTGAGTCCAAGATAATATATCCAATCGAACATCCCACTTGTGTGTCAAAGCTAGTACCTATCAGAAAGAAGAATGGTGATATCAGAATTTGTTTCAATTTTTGAGATTTAAACAAGGGATCACTGAAGGACCATTAACCTTTTCCATCAATGGAGAAAATTATGTAGACAGTAGTTGGGTCTGAAATTTTCTCACTACTCGACGGTTTTTTAGGATATAACTAGGTATATGTGAAGGAGAGCGACCAACACAAGACGATGTTTACAACTAAGTGGGGAATGTTCGCATATACTAAGATGTCGTTTGGCCTATCAAATGTTGGCACAACCTTTCAATGAGAAATAGATATCGCCTTCAGAGGTCTAATCAACCTGGTTCTTTTAATATATCTAAACAATCTAACATTTTTTTCAAAATCAAAAGATGATCACTTTGATCATCTAGAAATGGTTTTCCAGAAATGCCAATAGTTCAGGATTTCTCTAAATCCCAAAAAATGTGTCTTTGGGGTGCCTCAAGGTGAGTTACTTGGTTTTGTAGTCTCAAAAGAGGGAATATCAATAGATCCCTAAAGGGTTAGATCCATAATGGACCTACCCTTATCAGTAAACCAGAAAGGACTCCAGTCATTCCTAGGGAAAATCAATTTCATTAGTAGGTTCATTTCAGACATCACCAATGTTGTGAGGCATATCACACTAATGCTTAAAAATAATCTACTGTTCAAGTGGCCTCTGAAGGAAAAGAGACCTTTGAGAAAATAAAGATAGTGATTTTCACTCCTCTAGTCTTAGCTAGTCCAAATTTTTCCAAAGATTTATTACTCTATGTATATAGTGGTCAGGATAGTGTAGCTTCAGTGCTCACTTAGAAAGGCAATCAGAATGAAGGAGAACATCCTATTGCATTCCATTCCAGAACTTTGAAAGGGTATGAGATGAAGTACAACTTTGTGGAAAATAAAGCTTTTCCCATAGTTAAAATTTTGAAGAAGTTCTAACACTTGGTGTCGCCCAACAAAATCACTATCCCCATAGTACATGCCAGTGTGTGGGAGTACATCACAGAGGGTGAAATCACTGAAAAAAGAGAAAATTGGATCACTAAGATCCCAAAATATGATGTAGATATCCTACCAACTACGATGGTTTGGGGAAGATGTCTATGTGAATACATCGTGCAAGAAACAAGTCTTTTGGTTAAAAATGAGACCAATCGAGTCTACTCGAACCAATTCAAGTCTGATGAGTCTTGGGTTGTTGATTAGACACAGAAAATGTAGAAAGGATATTACCCAACCAGTCTTCTATTCAATAAGAGGAGGTACTACCGACTACAAGGTACTAGGTATGTATTAATAGAAGCTATACTATTTAAGAAAAATTATGATGGTGTGTTGCTCTGATGTCTCGACAACCTACAAGCAAAAAGAGTTCTTAATGAATTTCACCATAGCCCTGAGGGTGGGTACTTTTCTGCCAAGACTACCACTTTAAAAATAATGCAGGAAGGATATTATTGGCCCACTATGTTTTTCGAAGCACATCATATAGTGCATAAGTGTACATAGTGCCATTTTTTTGTTGGAAAAAGAAAGAATGTCGCTCAACCCCTGAGTCTGATTGTAATTGAGGAACCCTTTGCCCAATGGGGTTTGTATTTTATCAATATGATAAATCCTATTTCTAGTGCTAGCCACAAGTGGATCCTTATGACGACTGATTACTTTACAAGGTGGACATAATTCATAGCCTTAAAGAATGCAACCGAAGGGGAGATTGTTAATTTCCTCAAAGAAATAGTGACCAGATTTGGGCCGCCCAAAACCATCACACCTAACAACACCTAAGCTTTTGTTGGGTTAGGTATGTCACATTTTGCTATCAAGCATGATATTTTTCTTAAAACTTATTCAAATTACTATCCACAAGGGAATGGGCTAGTAGAGTCAACTAACAAAAACCTAATTAGGTTAATTAGATGTATTGGATTAGAACGACAAAGGGACTGGCACAAACATCTATGATCAGCTCTATGGGCAGACCAAATTACCCCCAAGCAGATTTTCAAGACCTCTCCTTATGATTTGGTGTACGGAAAAGAGGTAGTGATACCCATTTCCATAGAAATTATTTCTCTACAACTACTGAAAGCCCTAGAAATTGAGGAAAATGGCGGACTAGAATTATGACTACCAGAACTCCTCAAGCTAGAGGAAGATAGAGAGAAGGCCTATGGATCCATGATCAACTAACAACAGACAGTCAAGCAATGGTTTGACAAAAAAGACCTCTAGTCCAAAATTCAAAGAAGGAAGCTTAGTGCTAAAATATGATGAACGTATTATGAAACCAGGGCTACACACTAAATTTGAAGCACTATGTAAGGGACCTTTTCAAATCAGTGCATTGAAAGAGAAGAACACATATGAACCCAAAGATATGGAAGGAAATTATTTAGGTATATCGGTGAACAGTGTTTATCTAAACATTTTCGATTAAAATGCATAGTTCTTTGAAAATTTTAACAATTATCTACCATATGTAAAATTTTGTAAATATCTCAAAGTTTTGAGAATAAGACACCTAAGAAAGACACTAAAGAAAAAAGTAGCTTGTATTATATTTATCGATATTTCTACATACATACAAGCCCGAGGCTAAGATTCAAGCATAAGGCTCTCTCGAGCAAACCCAAAAGGAGTTACAAAGAAAAAGATTCAAAGGAAGGGGTAACGTGCAAAAGTAGTCAAGAAGTGCCACTGGACGTCACCCAGGAAGTAGACAAGGCTTGCCATTGGGTTTTTCTTTCTTTTCTTCCTTTCTCTTCTCCTATATCTGTTTGGTTGCAAAAAGAGAGTCAAAAGCACAATGGACACGAATGCAGGCTCAAGTCCTACTCATTGCTACTCTACACCAGGAATTCAAAGTGTTTCCTCCAGGCCAGTCCTATAACCAGCTCCACAATGTACTCATGTAGCAGACAAATGGCTATCGAATGTGAAGAATAATAGTGTGTTGCAATGTCCATAGTGCAGAAGTTAGAGAGAAAGGGTAACCAGGGAACATCTATGCCAAAGTCCACATGCCTCTAGAGGTTCACAACGCTCAGGATACCAACACCAAGGATGACCACTTGCACTAACTCACCAAGCCCTTCCATCATTGAAGTGTCAAACATCTTGTGGAATAGCTCAATTATAATAGGCTTGGACACGTTCAGATCCAACGAGGCCACAGAGAAGGAAAGCACATTGCAGTTGTTCTAAAGCTGGTTCTTATCAGTAATGAATTTTGCACCCAACACCCATTTGAACATAGTCATGATAAGTGGGTGACATTTCTTGACCACGCATTTGATTCGGTCACTAGTAATCTCTCCCACGAAGCTATATTGCGGATTCCATGGAAGGAGCCAAATATGGGTCCCTAAGCCAACAAACATTCTAATAAAGTGGTGAATTATGACAGAATGGAAATAAGTGAAATACCAGCTAACTTAAGGGATTTTATCTTTGAATGAATGTTGCAACAGGTGGCGTGGCTATATATAGAAAATTCCAACTGATAATCTCAACCAATAGGATGTCTATTTTTGGTTGGACGACAATGGGAAAATTTGAGGTAGAACGGACCAAGGTAGATAAATTATATGGAGGATCTCATAGAATGGCTTAAGAAATAAATTTTGGTGTTGGGAGTAAATGCTCTCATTTGTCGATTGTTGACATGTGTCCTTCATCGTCATCAGTGCCAACTATCTCATTAATGAGAAAAGATGGGGGGTTAATGCGCTAAAATTTTGACAAATTAATGGTTACATTTCTCAAGGGTACCTTGCACCACCTAGACATGTTTGGTATGATGAAAAGCATGATTCTCGAGGTAATGTTTTCTTTTGGTTAAGAGGCGGTGGAAGGAATGTATTAATTCCATCCTTATGGAATTTTTGGCATTCTTGAGGATCTCTAGTCCACACGTATCACCCCAGTGGCATCATTTAATAGCCTAACAGTAATAGCGTAGTCTTAAGTGCATGTACTGGCAAGACAATTAATTATGCTCAAAAGTAGGTTTTTCCTTTGAAAGAAAAGGGAAAGTGGCCATTATCCCTAAGAAGTTCTCTCCAACTTTTGATATAGTTGTGGCAGAACCCTCAACCTATGGGAGATAGGCTACAACTTTAAATCAACGACCTGGTTATGCTAATGTTTTTGGGAAATAATAATTCGCTAACACCCTGATTGTGGAGGAGCGACCTTTTGAATGCTACAAAAAGGTGTTGATCAATAAGCCTATGAGAGAAGTAGTAAAAGATATCACTGACAATTTTTTTCATCCCAAGTTATCAGTTAACCCTAAAAACCTTAGAGAAGGTGAGTTTCAAAGAAAGGAAAAGTATGGGGCAACCAAGCATTTCATGCTTTAGCTATGGGATTGTGGTTTGTTGTAGTTCATGTTGGCCACTATTCATCTGTGCCTTGAATTAGTCGATGCATGTGTTAGGAGATTTGACAAGGTGACAAGAGTTATCCATAATGGAAGGATTAGGGTTACTATTTCTGCTCAAGCCATACATGATATGTTGTGTATCCCTACACCCTAGGATTCAAAGTTGTTCGACGAGGAAAAGATGGATCTTTTCGAGGAAGAAAAGGCTAGAAGAACAAAATTTTATGAAGAAGAAATGATGGAATGACTAGAGAAAGGTCATGTTCCCTTCCCTCTATCATATGATATATTCAAGAGGGACACACATGCAATATTCTCGATGTTGGCCAGGTTTTCCCTTTTCAGTCCAGCTTGGCTTTTGAATTGAAGAAGGAAAAAATAGAGAGGCACTATGAGTTTTCCAAGGTGATAGCTGAGAACATGTTGAACTAGCTAAAAAATTACAGGATTGATTCTAAATTCAGGTATCCTTTCTTCTTTGCTCATTTGGTTTTACATCAAAATTTTGAATATTTTGGGAAAAATGTGCTAGTGTATCAGTTGGATGAAAGGAGTTGTCTTCAACCGGTTTCTGTGTGGACCCATATTCTTTCTAGAATAGGGGATTATTACGAGTTTGTAGATTAATTTTTGAGGCTCGTGCTCCAATAATTGTTACCTTGCCCTATGAGCCATTTCTCTCATAAGGTTCTACAATGGATGAGGATCTTGCCAAACCCAGTGGATTATTTCCTTGGTGCAGATTTCACAATTATCAGATTTCATGGTTTTCCCAATGAGTCTTTTCGACTCCCCACGTTTGTAACAGATAGATTTTTTGCGCTAGAAGCATGCCACCATGTGACCATTGTTGACAAGATCTATGGTGTGGGATGAAACAAGACAAATTTTTATTCACTCCCTCTCAATATTGCTAACAGTCGAGTATCTCTTACAAAGAGATTTTGTGAAGAAGAGCTCAAGGATCTATTGGTGGCTTTGGGTCTAGTCATCATTTGTGATAACTGGGACTACAACTTATGGGGAGTTTATAGCATGAAGCATGAAGAGCATGAATACTTTGAAAGGAGGAAGAACATGACTCGAGAAGGTGTAGAGGTATACATTGATTTTAAGCATATTCATTTCAAGTGACCAGAATGAATGAGTTTCTACACACCAAAGCTGTTGTATGACAGGAACCTTCCAATAAATAAGTCCATTAATACATAAATGAAAAAAAAGGGCTGGTCAAAAAGGAAGAAGATAGATTCTTGGAGGTTCCAACAAGAGCTACATTGCCCCAACCTTCTCATTAGAAAATTCCCACAGGATGAAGAATTCGAGTATATTTATGATAAGGAGGCTAGTTCCAATGATAGTAATCTAGAAAACAACCATGAAATCGATGTGGAACAAGTTCTACGTTGGACTCCCCAACCTCGAGAACTTGATAGTTAGAGAGATTTGAGGAAAAGGGAATCACGAGCTCCATCCTCCTCCACTACCTAAATTAAAGGAAAGAGACCCTGACTGTCCACAAGATTTTCATTCGCTGTAGTCGCCGAGGGCCAAGTTTCAAAGGGGTCAGTGGCTAGGAAATCATAACATGTCAGTTTTGGTTGTGAAAAGAGAAGGAAGGTCAAAGATCTAGGTGTATCCAATATTCCAGCATGAGGTGAAGAAGAAGTGGAGTCCGCCTTTCAAGATGTGCCGACCACTATGGTTTAGGTTAGTTTTGCTCCTTCTTTTCTTCCTATTTCTACATCTTTAGTTACTCCCTCTCCTCCTCCCTTAGAAAATAATTCTCAATCCTTGGGCCCTGACTTAATAGTCCTGAATGCACCCCTTCCTGTTTGGAATGAAATCCCCAAAATTACGCTACACGCTGAGTGAGCAGCATCCGTTTTGGCCACTGTTGAGTCTTTTTTTGACCTATCAAGGGCCCCTTTTGAAAGAGCTGAAACATCCATACTAACCCCCACTCTCGGTCTATCAACTTCTAAGAAAACACCTTTTCACCCAACCATGTCTCTGTTCACCTTTATTGACAAATCCCCTATTCAATCTCAGCTATTTGTTCCACCCTTTTTCCATGATAACACTCCCTTTCTCCTCTCCCCATGCTCATACATCTGAGGTCTCCCCTTCTGTTACCCTTTTTGGTTTCCCTCTCGATGCTCCTATTGCAGCATAGAACATCGACGTCCCTCAAACCCTCCAGGATCATTTTAATGCAACAAAGATAGCTTGATGAAATGCTAAAAAGAGGCGGCTTATGAAAGTTTTTGAGTTGCCGAATACTAAGATAATCGAGGCTTGTTACAATGATGAGAAAAATTCTCTCTTGATCAACACCATGACACTGCTTGTGGCTAAGCCTGAGGGGCAGATGTAGCTAGAGGATTACGACATCTAGACGATAGGCCTAGATCTAACTAAAACTCATCCATGCAACAAGGTGGTCTTAGCTATGACCAACCAACAAGTGGTATATTTAGACTATGAAACGACAGGAAGAAAGTTAAAAATGCACGAGACATAGTTGGTGAGTTTAAGCGAAATAGTTGGAAGGTTGTAGACTAAGCTCAAGGCTAAGGATGTTGAGATGGCCTACATAATGCAGATTTAGGGTAAGCAAGGAGAAAATTCAAGATTGCTTGAAGAAGCACAAAGCCAATAAGTTTGGATACACACTGAAATTGAGAGATTTAAAGTTGAAATCACCACCCAAAATCAGGCCAACGTGGAGTACATAAGTACTTACGAAAACTCACAAAAAGAGTTGGGCAATGTCCGATCTCAAATTTTCGACAGCACTAGAAGGCACAAGTGGAAATGGAAAAATTGAAGCTGGAAAAATAAGAGGTTGTGTCTACATTGCAAACTCATGATTTAGAGGTACAAATAATAAGCTTTAAGCTAGGAGACTCTCTCGAGGAAAAGGGTCAAATAGAGGAAAATACATGTACCAAAGAGACTCAGCTCAATCAGCAGTTGGCTATCGCGCAAAAGACCGGGTCTCTCCCGTTGCTAAAAAGATTGGTATCTTCACATTGGGAGAAGATTGTAGTTGCAGTTCTTGTTCTTAGACCTATCTTTCAATTCCTGAAGGATTTCTAGGAAATAAATGGAAAAATTGGCTTAATGGCCAATCACATTTTGGAGGCATGTGACTCTCGAGTGGCAGAATCACAAAGTTTTATTTACAGACTTTGTGTGGCTTTTGATGAGGTTTTGAAAGATGTCAGGAATATTGACTAAAGAATTGCTTACATCAAGGCTAGTGAAATTATCAACTCTCACAAGGTTTCTAGAAGGTGCAAAGATTGTTAGATGGTGTTGGCAAGGAGAGTTGAAGAGATCAAAAAGGACTTCAATGTTTTGATCAACTACGGGTTACCTCCCCTTTTCTCCCCAGGCGGAGATGTGCAAACAGTAGAGAAAATTACATAAGCTATCAAACAGAAGGATTAGACTTCTATAGAACTCCCAAGTTCAAGCACAGTGCATGTAGCTGATGAGGTTGAGCGTGAGAGTTTTTTCCTTTCTCGCCTTTATCATTACCTTGGAGTGGTTACTGCAAGGTGGGGGGTCATGTTTTTCAAAGAGGTTTATAGGCTCATCCATAGTATGTCTTTACCAACTGAAGAAGAATGGTAGGAACAACAGTCCTCCTTCCTCAAACTTCAAGAATTTTCAGAGAGTTTGGTTTGTACCTCCACGAGCGAAGGCTCTTGTGAGTCACCAGAAATGTGAAGTGTTTTCCTTTGCCTTAGTCTTATAATCTTTGACCTCCTTTTTTTTTTATTGTGGAAGTGTTCAGGTTGATGAAGGGCCGGTAAGAAAGATTGGCAATGCTCTACGTGGTGGTTGCACAACTTTCTCTCATCATTTTCTCTTCGGAGGAGCGCCCAAGACACATGTCGGAATGGCGGAAGTTTTCTACAAAAATATTTTTCGGAAAACATAAGGTTTCCAACCACACGACGTGTCATCTCTCTATCAAAGGAAGGCTACACACCTCTTATGAGGTAATATCTTTTGGAGACTTTTGGAACTTGTTGGTTTTTCTTTTCTTGGTTCTTGGGACGGAAGATTCAAGTTGGTGCCTCAAGATGATGTGATTGGTTAGTGGAATCCTTTTGTCAGGCTATTGTTTTTAGTATTTGATTGTGCATAGGCTTCTATCTTTGAAATATCTAAAAGGCATTAATGTAGTCATTGGGAGTTAATGAGCAAAGATCTTTTGCGATCTAACCAAGTGTTTGCGATCAGATTGCGAGCTATCAGGTATCAATATCTGACATAAATTACTTCTCTACTGAGGCAGTGTTTCTTTCTTTTTGCGGCTATAAGAGGAGAGCGACGACATAATAATCAGTTGGATTCCAAGTGACAGTTTTTCTTTGTTAAAAAAGTGTTTCTTTAGTTTTCTTAAGGTTTTTAGAATTATTTTCAAAAACAAGTTATAAAACAACTTTTATTTGGCATGTTATATCTATTAAGGTTTAAACTATTATCGGATTGGCATCCGAACTTTGTTTCAAGGTTCATTTTATAATTAAGGCACAAACTATTGAGTAGAATTTGTTGAGACTGTGCATGTATGGCCTTTCTCAAACTATCTTTCTTTATATTATCGTTCTTAATGAAACATTGTGTCTTGCAAGTTGTATCAAGATAGTTTAAGTAACAAATTTCTATGCTTTATGCTTGTATGGTAGAATAGTGGCTTAGGAAAATTGGACTATGTCATTGGACTTTTTTATTTTTCTAAAAGTTGTTATTTTGTTGTGCTATGTTATATTGAGAGACATCTCGTTCTTGTGATTTCTGAATATTGTTCTTCTCCTCATAAGAAATCTTTATGTTTGATCAGAACTTAATGAATATTGCCTATGGAAAGATATGAAAGTCTGCACTGTGCTTGAAGTTGCTCATTTTTGTTATTTTCAAAAAAAATATACATTAATACTTCTTCCATTTTCTTTTTTATACAAATATTGTGCATTCAATTCATTTGCAAAATGCAAAATACATTAAGTTATATGTTTTAAAATTCCCAATACTATACCACATTTATCCCTCTTATACCTTTCACAAATCTTCGGCATACCCATTGCACAAGAAGGTGTGATTTCTAGTTTATTAAATCATAAGAACACCAAAAAGGTATAGACATTGCCGCTAATTGGAGCTAAAAAAAATGGCCTCAATCCTCACTAATACCGAATGGAGAAATGGTGTTCTTACTTGAACATCACAGAGATGGAGCAAATCGCGTAGTTTCCAACAGTAATCTTTCAGTAATCTTTATTAATTATTTTCTTCCTCTAAATTATAAACTTCTAAATAGAGCTGGATTCTTGGAATATATATTTATTCTGTTCATAAACGACTGCGGCGTGTACGATTTTGACAAGGCCGAATGGGCGCCATTAACGTTGATTAAAATGCTCGTCAAGGTGGATGATCTGTGACCGGTTATTTACAGCCTGCTTCTGCGGAAACAGCCACCTACATGTGTCCAAGTCCAGGTGTGTATCCACACACTTGTCATGGCAATCCACAATCACTCAAATATTGCCTTTCTGTGACAACCAAACAAAATTTATATTCTTCAATTTAAATTATCAGTCCCTGCCAATCTTATTAATTCACTTGAATATACTTATTTGCAAGTTTAGAATTTTATAAAGTTTATAGTCTAGGTTTTATGTTATTTAAAAAAAACTGTGGTTAAATAATTTGTAGTATATTAATGGTGTGAGAGGTTGGAGGTTCCTATGTCACTTGAGATACTTTTATATTGATAATGTTATTTTAATAGTATGGTTATTAGTGTACATTTATAATTGAATTGAGTATCATTTATATGCCCAATGAATTCTTATTTATTATAACATAGGTTAGGTAGAATACAAACACTTACATTCTAATAAGTATATATGGTACAACAATCAAAAATTTGATGGCCACCTCCCAACAAAATGGTTATATCTCTACCTTTAAGAAAAAACTATAATTTAGAGAATGCTCTCACAAGTAAATATTACACACTTTATCTGAAAACATTTGTTCCTATAAACATTTTCTCAAACAAAGTTAATCTAGTTTTGAATTTGAGACCTTTAAAACACATGGATAAAAAATTAAAGACAATGAGACATTTATCCTTATGACATTCAACTCAACATCCCAAAGACAAACATTGCCCAATGCAACATCTCCTTTTTAGTAGATGTCAAAGTAGTTATTGATCAAAACTAGTTACCATGTGAGAATTATCAATATTAAGGGCATGCATAAAAATCTAATAGTCAATGTGAGAAATTTTATATACAAACATCAACATAAGGAAAAGAGCACATGATTGATACCAATAGTATTTCTTTCAAGAAGTGTTTTGACAATCCTAATCAAATTTATATATCGTAAAAGTCTTTCTTAACATTCGGTAAATGTTGAGATCAAATTGAACACTATCTTAATAAGTTTAATGCACGAGTTTGCAATTTATACTTGATTCATCTATCAATACAAAAGGAAATCTATCTAGTTTTAAGAAAGTTAAAAATCTACTCACCATTATGTTAGCTTAATCACTTGAGACAACTCAAATTACAATTATTTATTAGAATGTCTTGACCTTCATTTTTCTTAGTTGCATAGACCAATGGGATGAAATTAAATAACCAATACCTACATGTTTCCTATTCTCTATATATTTTATGTCCTCATGGTCCTTGTTTTCTTTTATTCATGTAGACAAACTGAATGTGAAAAATGCATAAATGTTAAACATATCACATGCATAATGGAAACTTGGGTAGATTAAAGGTTTAAATCTTAGTTACCTTTCTTAGTCTCCTCCTACTTTTGAAATGGGAATAAAAATTTTCTTACTCTTGTCATCTTCAATAGGTGTGATATTAGTATTTATCATTGGTACTAGATAGACTATAGTTTCCATGCAAGATTTAGTTAATTTTAGTTAGTGTTTAATGAAAAAGGATCCTTAATAGACAAATAATAAATTATGGGAGGTAGCAAGGAGCATTAATTATCCTAAGTGATGATCACATTGGAAGTTAGAGATTTTGAACTCACATACTTGGAAGGTTATGATTAGTATCGGAGGTGATGGTTCATAATGTTTTGACATGAACAAAGAAACTCATTTAAAGAAAGTTCAAGATTTCGTAATAGTTTATATTTTCTCTTTATAGTCATAGGAAAATGTATAGTAGCATGTGTTTGATTTCAAGAGAGTAATTAATGGTCTTCCTTGGTCATGCCAAGGAGAAAATGTTTGAGAAAAATGTTTGATCCCAAAGTGGAGATCACCATTTATTTCATCTAATGGATATTAGGGGAGGAATTCTTGCTAACCAACCACATGTACAGGGTAAATTTTGATATATTTTTTGTGCTCAATGTGATTTCACTAGATTTGGGATTAAAGAAGAGGTGGTTTATGTGATGGTTGAAGCTCTAATTGATAGGATATTCTTGGGTGGGATTGATTCTATGCCAGACAAAGTGGAGTTGGGAAAAATATTTTCATTACCCTATGACCCTTAGCTAGTTGTGGGAAAAGGCACTATTATGTGTCCATAGATTCCCTTCACTTACACTAGATAAGAGAGGAATATGACAAACTATATATAAAAGGCTGAAAAAAGATCTAGGATTCCTAGAAGGAGTTACTAGTTTATCATCTTTCAGTGATGTATATTAGATCTTTGCTCAAGAGTCTATGTAAGTTGTAATATTATGATGACAACAATAGATGCCTTAAATAGAAGACTAATTGTTTAGTCAAGTAAAAATGAACATCACTATAAAATCTTTTCTTGTGCTTCTCTAATTAATTAAATCAAAAATCATTTTACCTTTAAGCTAGTATATATAAATATAGATTGGAAAAGATATGTCCCTACTAAAAGCTAAGCAAATCTTAAGTTGAATACATGAACTTTCCTTTTTCAATATCAACCCTCGACTTCAATTTAATAAGCAAAAGAATCACAAGGCTTATGAATCACAAGGCGTAATAAGCCTATCACTTTTTACGGATCTATCTGAACCTCCTATTGCATATGATAGAATCTTCGATAATAGTATAATAATTGAGAATCAAAATACCTAAATAGGGCAATACAACCATCAAATATAACTACTCGAATTCACCGACGACAAGAATTTTAGACGAGAGTTGACGTCTGCACACTGTCATTAGCAATAGGAGCATAATGCAGAGCTTCCTCTAGATCTATATATACCATACATGCTGCACATAATTCGCAAATCGAACCAAGTGCCTGAAAGAAGATTTCAGCCATGGCCACATATTCAAAGATTTTAATGTTAATAATGGCCACGCTGATAATCCTCGGAGAGATGCAATTTGGCTCAGCACAACATTGTGGGTGTGCCAAAGGATTGTGCTGCAGCGAATGGGGCTATTGTGGAACCACTGAAGCTTTTTGTGGAGCCGGTTGTCAGGAAGGCCCATGTACTCTCTCTGGATCCATTGAATCTATCATCACCCAGGCATTCTTTGACGGCATTAAATCAGGAATTTCTTCTTCCTGTGTGGGAAAGAACTTCTACACATACAATGACTTTATCAGCGCAGCGAAAGCTAGCAATTTCACCGGTTTTGGCACCACCGGAAGTCTTGAAGTTCGCAAGAGAGAGCTCGCCGCTTTCTTTGCCAACTTCCCCCATGAAACTGGAAGTACGATAAATATTTTCTCCTTCACTTGTATTTGAATTAACTGCATGTAGTAGAGATTATTGTTTGAAAATTATGAGACTATTATGTTCTATTTTCAGATCTGTGCCATGTGGAAGAAATTGAAAAAGGCCCCTATTGCGATCCTTCGACCGAACAATATCCTTGTGCGAGTGGAAAACAATACTATGGACGAGGGCCTCTCCAGCTGAGCTGGTAGTTTTATTTCTCAATTACAAATTTCATCATTAGTTTATTCTCTGAATCCACGCGACGCCCAAAAGCTCCTTAACTTCATCAGCATCCTCCCACAAATATTAGGCATACTTAAAAGATCTCACGAATACTGAATGTGTGTTAATCTACTTGCAGGAATTACAACTACGGAGCAGCGGGAAAGTATTTGAGACTTCCACTGCTGAATAACCCAGATTTGATTGCCCGAAAAGTTGACGTTGCGTTCAAGACTTCACTGTGGTTTTGGAGGATCGGCAGCAGCTGTCATGACGCCATGACTTCCCGCCACGGAGAAGGATTTGCTGGAACGATCAGAGCCATCAACGGCGGAGAATGCGGGGGAGGAAATCCATCGGCGCAAAATCAGATTATTCTGTACAAGGCATTCTGTAAAATGCTGCATGTCGCCCCCGGTCCCAACCTCTCTTGTTAGTATGACATCGGCTTCCCATAAATAAATAAACAAATAAAAGGTGTGAGCACAATAAAGGCACCAGGAAGCTCGAATAACATTTGTCTGCAATCACAAACTGTTGACAGTTATTATTCTCAAAGTTAATTACCGCCGGTGAGACATTATAATCTGAGAATGGAAAAGAACAGTTGAACTTTGACTTTTGCAATTACATTGTTTTTTTCTTCTAATTTTAAAATTTTATTTCTAAAATCAATGATTGAAGTTTGTTTTAATTTTCGTGCGGTTTGACAAAAGTAGAGGTTACTATCATGACTCTATATACATCATTTTAGATTTTTTCTTTTTTTCTTTTTTTTCAAATGTTTATGTCTATACATTGATTATTTATTTATGTTTATGTTAGCATGTTCATGTATAAATTTATCACTCAAGTTGATGTAGAAATATTTTAGGGTGTAGGAACAATCTTGTATAAACTAAAAATATATATTTTTATTTGTAGATTTTTTCATTTTATTCTACTGTTTGATCAATCAATGACATTTCTATCATATTTTATTGCAATTGAAAATATCATGCTATGATTGGAAATATATGTTTATATTAGATCTCTTAATGATATATTCAAATTATAGGAGATTTTGATTGAGACCTCATGGTATGGATTGCATTGATATCTATGGACCCATCAATATTACATTCATTCCAAAAGATTCTATCTACACATTGACTAACCACATTTTATTTGGCATTGAGATTAACATCTACTTGTGATCAATTTAGACAATTCCTAAAGCTAGGAGTTGCTATATAAACTTCACCCAGAACCATTTGAAACTAGACAAGTTAGAGATTTTAGTTGAGAATAAATTTAAGCGTTATATTGCTATCATTCAAATTATGTATCTTTTAATAAAATAATTAAGCCTTAGAATGTTTGAAGCTTTGTGAAATGAGTAGTAATGATGTAATTTAGATTGTTGAATATGTATGTATGTATGTATATTTAATCAAGTTGAATTTAATGAAAACATGTTGCTTTTGAGTATCATTTGACATTAGCTATGTGAGTGTTTATCTTTTATGTTGCATTGTTAAGCACTCCTTTACTAGATCCTCTATCCATGATTGTGTCAAATGGTATCAAAGAAAAGGTTTATAACCTTTAGAGATAAGCATTTTTTTATTGATAGATTGGAAAGTTGAGGTATCTTGCACACATAGCTAGTGGATAAATTGTTGAGTCTAATATAGTTGTAAGGATTTTGTAAAAAAAGTGCCAAAATTGTGATAGTTTCCAATAGATTAATGAAGGAGAAAGTTGAAACCCTAAAGTTGATATATTATCAACTATTAGACAATTTTCAAAATGCAATAAGTGAGATTAAGGATAAAATATTTTGGTCTATTAAAATAAGGTAATTTGATGGTGGATATATAGAGTAAATGTGAGAAGTGAGACCTAATAAAAGTTCCAAAAAATGTGGATACATTTTCAGGTAGAGAAGCCTTTTATTGACATATTTTATGTACAATGTGAGTGGATAAGGTGCCAAAATAAGAGGCAATTTTTGTGTAAGTAATTTAGTTATTTAATAGATAGGAATATGAAAGGAGTAAGTGTGATTCCTAGAGTTAGGGTTAGTAATATGAAGGATAGATTCATAGAAACTAAATAAAAAACTTTATATTTAGTGATGAAAGATGTAGGAAGTAGATTTGATAGATTTCAAAGAGGAGAATAAAGAAATCTAGTTAGAAATGAAGGACCTTTAGTAGAGATTAAGAAAATAATTTGAATATTTATGGAAAAAAGTACTATAGAGTATTGTATCACCAAGAGAAATAAATGATATGTGGTAAGAAATCTATCATTAGGTAAAGGTGAAGATAAATTTTAAATAAACATTAAAAATATTGGGGAACCAAAGGAAGACGAAGATAAATTTGAAGATGATGTTGTCGTACACAAAGTATAAGTGATGTTTAGTATGATTAATAATATTTTTAATAGATGAAGAAGATTTGAGGTTAATGAGAGTATAGTTTGAGAAATTAGTTCATATGAGCAAGAAGAATAAATAGAGGATGAAGATATTGAAGTCATTTTGGATTTCGTAGATGAAAGTGAGGAATTAGGTGCTTTGGAACATCAAGACATTTTTGGTGGAATGAACAAGTGAATACGATTTGAAAGGTATGAATTTTTAATAGCTACAAGATAAGTTTGAATATTTTCATGTTGATGAGAATAAATAGGTACAAAGTTAGTGGTAGCTAACATAAATGAAGACCATGGAAATGATAGAAAGATTGAACAAGATAATGCAAGTGGAATTGGAAGACTGGTAGAGAATATTGAAATTTTTAAAGGATAATGCAATATGTCAAGAAGTAATAATAAGGAAATTCAAGGAAAGTTAAATGAAGGAACAAAGAAAATATAGTAACAAAAAATAAAGAAATCAAGGATGGACAAGTGAGGAAAGAATAATATAAAAAGGAATATGGGTATGTGCAGGATCATGATAGCCCAAAAAGTGGCGATATGATGGGTATGTGGCTAATGACTTTTTTTTACCCAAAATTGATGAAACAAAGAGGGTTTTTAAAGGATATTCTCAGCTTTCCACTAGTATAAATTATGTTTTACTTTGAATTTAATAAATAATTATTATTTATTTTCTATTTGAATTACAACTAAAATCCTGATTGAAAAACATCTATAGCTTTCAAACAATATCACATTTTTGAATCCAAAACATGTGTTGCATTCTATGCTTCACATACTATAAGATTAAAAAGAAAAAAAATGAATTTCATGAAGTTTTGACCTTGTTATTAAGGTGGTTAGACATACAAGTTTTTATATTTTAAAAAGTTGTAATAAAAAATTCATAATTAATTATTTACTTAGAAAAAATTTACAAAAAATACGCATCACATCGAGACATGAGTCCTCTACTTATATCTAAAATATTATAAATTTTTTTATCTTTTTATTGTAGTTAGGATGGTCAGATAGACACTACTTATTTTTTCCTTGAAATTTAAATACTACTACATTGAAATTTCAAATTTTTACCAAATAGTTTTTTTATTTATTAAATAAACCTAGTAATTTAGAAACTACATTCAATTTGCTACAAATTACATTGTTACATATTTTGAAAATAATATAGATAACTTAATCAAATTTTTACGTCAACTTTCCTAACTATCATTTTTTTGAATTTTTTGCCACTTAAGGGCCTGTTTTTTCCATGATGATTCTGCACATACCCATATGGTGAAATAGAATAAGAATATTAAGTTATGGTAAGGTATGAAAATAATAAAGTTGTAAATGAATTATTATTTCATTTCCAATGTTCAGCCAGTTTATAGAGAAACACCACCATGATGGACCCTATTTCCCAAAAGAAGAGATCCCCAAAAAACCCTGTCGTTGGACATTGTACCAATGGTTGTAAGCCATTGGACTACATTTTCCATAGTTGAGTACTATTCTGGACCCAAATTCCCTATCGTGCATGACACAAACACGCTTCCCTGCACTATTGAAAACACAACCACTACAATAATCTCTTTATCATAGGCCACAATTTCGATACCTCTAACAGATAGTGACAGAATGTAAACACCATCCCTAATAGCCTTATCTATTCTAGTATACGTATCAAATCCCATTCAACACCCCCCAACCCAGCGAACCTTTCAGATGGCAAGTCTTATAGATGGGGCCATGTTGGCGAAAGTTCGAGGTGCAAATCCAAAAAGGTTGACATTTTTATTTAAACTAGATTGAAGACTTAATGTTTACTTATAGTCTAATTTTAATATCAATATTATAATTCTATGATTTTTCATATAATTTTTAGTAGTGAAACTTAGCTAAAACTAAATAAAGTAAAGTTAATAGTTAAAAATTTAATAGCTACATAAAATTAAATTTGTAGACTAAAGAATTTAGAATTAAAGTGATTTTTTTTTTTAATTAAAATTAAGATAAAAATTTATAATGTAAAAGTTATTTTTTATTAAATTTAATAGTTAATTTGTGTTTAAGTTTGTTAAAAATAAATTAAAATTTAATATTTAGAACAAAATTATGAATCTTTCACATGTAAGTATATACAAATTCATGTGAGTGGATGTAATTCACATGCACATTCATTGTGTGCATGCAACTCAACAAAACTTCATGCAAATACATGCAAGTCACATGTGATTTTATTATTTCTATAAAAATTGAACTTTTAATCAAATTTACTATAAGTATAATTAAAAAATAAATTAAATATTTATTTGAAATTTAATAAATTATTGAAAATAGGGGTGCCAGTCCCAGCCCAGTTGGTTAAGGTGTTCCCTGTCGCAAGGCGCCCACCATGGGTTTGACTCTCTGGCACTCCCGTGGTACCGGTTGGTGTGTCCTGCTAGCACTGTCGGTCATGGTAAAAAATTTACCGGTAGCGGGGGGATATATGGAAGGCCTGCTGCCCTGATTCCCTAAAAAAAAAAAAAAAAATTATTGAAAATAAAATAAAATTAGAAGAAATAGATATTTAACTAGCATGCATATATTAAATATTAATATATATAAAATAAGCCAAAATTTATCTTGTTTGAGGCGCATATTTTTCATCATTAAGGGTATTTTTTATTTAATTTCATCATGTGATGTAATTTATTTTTTTAATAATAAATTCTCTTACAATTGTAAAAATTTTTCCTTACATTCCAATAATAATATCTATGTTTGATATAAAACTAGTAGTTGTTTACTCTTATATCTATGTTTAATATAAAAGTAGTAGTTGTTTAATATTTATAGCCTTGTAAGTATTTATTTTTAAGTTTTATAAAGATTAACTTGAAATCATAGGAACTTATATATAGAAAAAAATAACATGAATATCAACCATTTGCATTAAATTAGAACACACATACTTTCAATTTGTTAACAAAAAATAATATAACATAGTTTTTCTTTAACACATTCTAATAAATAATAAAGTTTATGTATAATAAATAATTTATAGTTTTTTTAAGTGTTGTTAAATAGGTATCTTAAAAAATTCTTACATATTCATTAACATTCATTTCAACAGTTTTATATATGATTTCATTATATTTTCCATCATTGTTTATTTCAATTGCCATATATAATACTAGACACTAAAATTTAGTGGAATTCGTCCCCAAACATAAAATTTAATGTTTTTATTAACAATAACTTTGTAAGTATTTGATTTTAGTTTTTAAAATTATTAACTTAAAATTATACAAACTTGTATATAAGAAAAGATAACATCAACATCAACCATTTCCATTCAATTAGAACACAAATAATTTTAATTTGTTAAAAAAAAATAGTTTCACTTAGTTAAACATTTATACACTGGTAATAAGGTTTGAACAATATTTATAAAATATTTTTGAAATTGAATTTAACCATAGATAAAAATGTATAAATATTTTGCAAACATTTGTTAAATAATATTTCAAAAATACATTCAATTTGTTAACCATTTGTGTACCAGCTATTTGTTTACACCAATTTTCTTTAACGTAGTAGAATCTCATTTGTCTTATTTGTTACATAATGACTTATATTTTTTTCATTCAATAGTCATGTACATTAATTTATATATATTGCAGTAAAATGGTTATACTAATTATGTAATGTTTATGTTCATTCAACTAACTAAGTACCAAGTTAAAGATATGAATGTATATATCGAGCCTCTTATCGATTAGTTACTAAAGTTATGGAATAGTGTCACTATGTATGACGTCTCTAGACCAATAGGACAAAGACAATTTCAATTCCATGCAATGCTTGTATGGACAATTCATGATGCCCTAGGGATAACACATTTTTGTGGTATGTTATAATGTTTGATTGCACTTTAACAATATTTAATTTTATGAAGTAGATATCATGCATTTTTTTTAAATAATCTATTCATTGTATATAATTATAAAAATTGACATACTTAATCCAATTATATATGATCTTCCAGGTCTTCAAACAAAGGGAAAATTTGCATGTCCAATTTGTGGTTCAAAGAAGAAATCTTGTCATTCAACAAGTTTAGGAAAGTAGGTGTTTGATGAGTATAGGCAATTCCTCCATAGAAATCATAAGTATCAATCTATTGAAAAACATCTTTTCAATGGGAAAGAAGAGACTACATCAAAACCACGAAGAATGACACCTTGCCTATGGAAGTTGGAATATAATAGAATTAATCGTCAAGGTTATACATCAGATCAAATTGTTTATCTATCATATATGATATGTTTTGAATTTAGGGTATGTGCAGGATCACGATGGGCCAAAAAGTGGCAATATGATGGGTATGTGGCTGATGAATTTTTTTTACCCAAAATTGATGAAATGAAAAGGGTTTTTAAAGGAGATTCTCAACTTTCCACCAATATAAATTATTCCTTACTTTAAATTTAATTAGTAATTGCTATTCATTTTCTATTAGAATTACAACTAAAGCCCTGATTGATAATCTTATTGAAAAAAATCTATAGCTTTCAAATGGTATCACATTTTTTGAATCCAAAACATGCATCAAATTATATGCTTCGCATACTATAGGATTAAAAAAATAAAAATTGAATTTCATAAAGTTTTGACCAAGTTAAGGTGGTAAGACATACGAGTTTTTTATATTTTTGAAAAGTTGTAATACAAATGTCATAATTAATTATTTACTTGGAAAAAATTACAAAAAAGTATGCATCACATCAAGACATGAGTCCTCTACTTATATCTAAAATATTATAGAAAAAATATTATCATTTTATTGTGGTTTGGGTGGTCAGACAAACACCTTATTTTTTCCTTGAAATTTAAGTTCTATTGCATTCAAATTTCAAATTTTCACTAAATAGATTTTTTTCTTTTTTTTAAACAAACTTAGTAGTTTAGAAACTACATTCAATTTTCTATAGATTCTATTCTTACATATTTTTGAAATAATATAGATAACTTATTCAAATTTTTACGTCAAGTTTCCTAACTCTATTTTTTTTGAATTTTTTGCCACCTAAGGGCCTGATTTTTCCATGATGATCCTACACATACCCTTTATATTTTTATATTGTGTTGTGTTTACTCATGTTGTAATTGACAATGATTTTCATTGTTAATTTGTTTAACTTATATGCTTCATGAAGGTTGTCAATGCATTAATAGCCAGCTTCCATAGGGACTGAAAAGTTATCCCAGATAATTTAGTAGGTTTCCCTACTATTAGAACTACAAATTATGCATTTGCTTGATACAATGCATATCAGAAAGAATATAACAAAAACGTTATGGAAAATATTGGATGGAAGGCATGACAAAGAAAAATTTGTCAAAATTTGTAGTGACATTCAATAAGCCAATCATGCAATGAAAAATGTCATTCAATTAAATAGTGATGGAGACCAAATTAATATAAGTGCCCTTCCTTGGTTATTAATGGAGCAACAAATCAATACTATAAAAGAAGTCATACGAAAAATTTGATTTCCCACAAGATTTGCTGCGAACATAAACAATATAATAATAAAGAAAGGTGAATTTGGGTTAGGGATGAAAATGCATCATTGGCATACCTTCACTAAGGTAATTATTCTGGTATATTATATACACTTGTATAATGCATGTAATTTTCAATGTATTATGTTTACTACTTTTGGAAAAATAATGAAAATATCATTTTATAATTGTTGCAGTACGTTCTACGTCTATTTCTCCTAGACAACTTCGACAACAATGTCAAGCAAGTTATATATGATCTTGGAAAATACATGAGGTATGTAGTGATATTTTTTCAATTCGTTGTATAGATCTTATAATTGCCATTGTTTTACTTGTTATGTAATATATTGTATATTTTTGTTAAATCTCGTTAATATATTTGTGCCTTGAATCACTTGTAGATGGTTATTATCTAAATAAATCTATAAAGAAGATATAAATTATTGGAAGAGAAAAATTCCTCGTCTAATATGTGAAATGAAAAAGTGTCTACCTTCAACATTTTTCAATGCATAGGAACACTACCTCATACACCAAGTTGAGGAGATTGAATTGTGTGGACATGTACACACAAGGTCAATGTGGATGGTTGAGAGGCACTTGAAATTTTTGAAGGCTTTGGATAGACAAAGAGTACATCCTAAGGGTTCTATGGTGGAGGGATATATGGTATACCAGACCATGGTGTACATTAGTGAATATCTTCCTAAGTTTGCAACAAATATCCATGTAGATCACATTTGGGATCCCAACTCCATTGACAAATTTGAATTGGAGTACCTGATGGGGAAGGGTAGATTGAGGAAAGTGAGGTAATTATAAGATGGTCATGGAGATTAATTGGAATACTTTTTACATATGGTTTTTATGTATATTGTACTTATTTAATTATTAATCTTCAATATGCATCAATTATAAATTAAGGTCATATATAGTGGTATTTAACTAATTATACGTTGTTTGTGAATTTCAATTTTTTTTGATACAGTTGGCCTAGAATTGGATGCACTTCATTTGTACGTCGCAAAAAATCTTGAGTGGATGATGGTATGGATTGAGTGATGTCAATAATTTGGTCGCACATTAATATGGGCAGGTGTGGCTTCATTGGTTAAAGAAGCTCATCATAATGGAGATTCCAATGTTACACAAAGGGAAATTGATTTAGCATATGGTTTAAGAGATAAAATGCTACGTATAAATATATTAATCACCCATATCATTTAATTATTTTCAATTATATTGATGTAATATATGTTGAGATTTTTTTCTTTGCATACATTCGGCCAAGAATAAATATGTTTATCAACTGACGATATTGCAATAATTTTTACATGTTTGACATATTGCAGGTGAAACACCACAAGGCTATGTGGTGCAATGGTCGTAAATTTTGAATCAAAAAGTTGGATGACAGGAAGAAAAATTGTGATTCTGGTATAACTATAGTCTTTCAGGTGACTAATGTTTCATCTAGAAGCGACATGCATCGAGAAGTCTCAAAAAATTGATACTATGGGATTTTGGATGATATAATTGAGTGCGACTTTAAGTCCTTCAGATTAATTTTGTTCGTCGTCCTATGGTATAGGCTACAATTGAATTAAAATAATCATGAGAGAACTGTTATTGAACATGATAATGGATTTACCATGGTTAATACAAGGTCGATCGAGCAACCTGGAAATGAGCCCTATGTTCTTCCAAGCCAATGTGAGTAGGTATTTTACTAAGAGGTTCTAGGTAAACCAAGTTGGTCATTTGTTGTTAGACATGATCCAAGAGGAAGGCGAGTAAATTATAATGTGGTGGAAGAAGAAGATACTGAAGATGTAGAAAATGATGTAGATGATGATCAGGATCAACAATTAGTTGAGGATGTCCCCAATGAAGATGTCAAAGAGGAGGAACTAGATCATCATGATGTAGGAGTAAATATTCATCAAGATGATATCTGTGTGGATGATGAAATTATCAAAATTGATATCAATGAAGATGATGATGATATGACCAATCCTTAAAATGTCGAATCTAGATCAGATGATATAGAAAAAGAGTTGGATGAAGAAGAAGATCAATGAAATTGAAATGTATGAGTTATGTGATTTTATTATCTATTTGATATTAATTTCTTGATAGAATTATATTTGAATTATGTGGTTACATAATTAATTCATGATGCTTTTAATTTTTATGCCATTACATAATTAATTTAATGATGTACTTTTTAATGTTTGAAAGGTCAAAAAATAAAAAAAATTCAATAGTGATGTTAACAACCTTGAAATTAGTGTCTTTATGTTTCATGTGATCATAAAAGATTAAAAAGTGAGTTGTAGAGGTGGTTGTTTAGTGGTTGAAGTTTAAAGGCCTTTAAAAGACATAAAGTGATCATTGTAATAGTTTTTGATGGTTGAGGATTTAAAATACAAGCTCTTGACATTTGAAAATTTATGTTTTTCTTCAAAATTTCTATATTTTTCCTATTATACAGCACTGTACAGTCACATGAAGCCATATTTTGATGTGAAATCAATTCCATGTTAGGAAGATATGTGTTAGATTTGATTTGAATATTATTTGAGGGCTTAAGGCATTTATTTGAGTTAGAAAGCTTCATTTCTTTGCATATAGCCTAGTTACCCTATTTTTGAGGGTTTTGTAGTCCAAACATGATATAAAGGGGCTCTTACACTTTTTGTGATTAATGTAGCTTGTGTAAGAGGTCCCATGGATACTGTTGTAATTGTAGGATGCATGAATAGGGTGTAGGATGCATAAATATGTATGTATGTATTTGTATTTTTAAATGTAAATGTAAATGCAATTACTGGATGCTCTCCTAGAACAATAAATGCAACATATCATTAAAGAAATCTATATTTATGTACATATATAAATGTGTATTTCTAAATTAAAGTGTAAATGCAAAAGGCATATGGTTTTGCAGTGTTATAGATACAACATATCCATAAATTAATGTAATTGAAATTCTAAAGTCTTCAACACATATAATATGAAATCAATCAAACTATTAAACTACATGAGAAATAAATAAAAATAGTAAATGCATATGTATGTGTATTTGTAAATGTAAGTGTAAAATAAATAAGAATAATGAAAATTATAAAAGAATACAAAGGGAGACCAATGCCTTATTGGGTATATGGAGTGTAATGAATATCTACAAATGTGGATTTCAATAATGGCAGTAATTCAAACTGCGAGGCACAAAAATTGTTTACAACTTGTGTAAACATGCAAGTGAATAATTGACAAACTCTTCTTGAGATAGAATGGAAATTCTAGTTACGCAATTCTTCTTATTAATCTAACTAACACTTCCCAATTGTTGTGATTGATTAAAAGATTTTAATCCCTAATTGAGAGAACCGAATAACCAAAATCTCAATCCATAACTTAGATATCTTCATTTACTCCACCAAAATACATGCATCTAAGTCTCTGTATATGAAAGCACTTTGCTAGAAATCTATTTACTGAATATCTCCTAATGCCTATATCTATTGCATTACTATGGAATAGATATAAATACATCAAAACTTGGAAGGGACATGTCCCTTCACAAATGTTCTATTTTACTTAACTAATTAAAACAAGAGATTATGCTCTATTTAGCCATAGATGAACATTCGATAAATGATCTAGATAATCCCATCGTTCATGAGTATCGACATCTCCTAATGCATTCATGGCCAATATTTCCACCTTTATCATCCTTTCATTGTGCTCGCAACTCTCGTCCAATGTTGAATCCTTCCTTATACCATTTTCCAAAATTCCCTGCAACATCAATTCACATTCTTCAATCCATCTTCAAATAGCGTAGTTAGTCCCATATTTGTAACATCAACTAGCCCATTTGCATCTTCTCATAGTTCCTCACAATAGTCCATGTGCCTCTTTATAATTTGGTTACCCATACCAATGGCCACACTATGAGGAACATCGCTTTCATTTAATTCTTGGAACTTTTCTTCAATCCTTCCATCAATTCTCTTGTGTTCCAGCCCTGTAACATGGTTCTTTGAATATGCTCCCCATAGTTTATTCAACCAAATCATTAACTTGGCCTGCATTTTTCTGATTATTGCAGCGAGTATCATATTTACCTTGTGAATATGCAGTTGACTCCTCCCAATGATCTTTTACTTGTGAGCTTTCACCATGTGTTATTAATTTAGGACATCCCATTGTGACTCCTAGCATGTCCTTCAAATGATCATTTTATCTCATGATCCTTTCATTATTCATTTTGTACATTTCCTTTTCTTTTATCAACATTTGTATTTGGGCTTTATCTATTTTTGCCACATTAATCCCAATGTCTGCAGTCACCACAGGATCTACCTCTCCAACCTTTAGAGTGATGACATGTCCAAATGCTTTCTCAATATCAATCACCACTAACTTTCTATGAGGTGGATACAAGGCCCATATCATGAGTGATCCTCCATCTGGGTTATATTTGGATCCAACATATATTTTTTTCACCCCCTCCAGACTAAGGTTGTGTTTGGCACTCTTATCCTTTACGAAGCTATCAAACACCAATGCAAAATTCAAATCCAGCCCTGCAAAGATCATAACTCCAACATCCTCTAACATTTTCCTTCCTTTTTCGGGGGTCATATTAGCCATTTCTCTATCCACAGTTAATTTCAAATTATTTAGTAGTTACTCCTCATTGCTTGGTGTAATATTATTAACTGTCTCCCTTATCTCCTTGCCTTTTTGCTTATACAAGAAAGATCTGAATTCTAAATAATTCACAAATTCATTTTCTACTACAAATGACCTATATGCCATCTGTCTGGTGTTTGTATCTTGGCTCTCTTCAACACTTAGTTCTCTAGGAGGGCAGTTGTAATAATTAGTTTTTAATCTGGAAATCCTATTGGGTAGGTCTCATGGCATATCTTCTCCAGTTTTCTCATCTCCAGAAAAAGTGAACCATGTATCTAACAACCATTGGTTGTATTCCTCCACCACTCTCTCTACCTCCAAATTTCTAATCATGTCATCAAACTAATAAGGCACATGATGATATCATCCAAAGTTTATCCTTTGTTTGGTAGAATTGATATATCCCTCTAGATCAAAACCTTCTCTTGGTGGACCCTTATTCATATTATACTACATTAATTTATCAAGGATCAAATCATATCCTTCCTTTGCAAGCACAGTAAAATCACCAAAGAATAGAGTACTAGGCATAAATGCCTATTTTTTGAATGAACCAAAATTCATGAAACTAGAAAAATCCATTTGTCTTACAATTTCCAAATATGCAATCCTATCTGGGAATAGTTTAGGAGAAATGAATGGAGAATCCTCAAAACCAAACACCCTTACCATAGTAGCATCTTACAAGCAATACCAATCTCCCCAATTGTGATCAATTGATCCACTAAAGTCCTTAGGTCTAAGGAAGTGTTTTATTTGATCAGACAATATGTCACCATAACTCCTGCCAATATCCTCCCGTCAGTGTAACTTAGAGGGTCAGGTGAACATTCACGATTTTCACCAATGGCACATGTCTCACGAGTATATTCATAGTGCTCCTGTTGATGAAATAAATGATGATCTCATTGATGAAAATTCATCAGTGAGACTCTTGGCGATGACCACCGAAGCCAACCCATCGGTGAGAGATCAATCATCAGCACAAGATAGAAAACTCACTCTGATAGTCCATGTCTTGCTGATGACTTCCATTGGCAAGACATATCCAATGTCACACTGATCTAACCTCTTTAGGAGTTTTAAATAGACCTACACCATGTCATCATGGAGACTCAAGTGACGATGACCATCGAAGCCAACCCATCAGTGAGAGATCAATCATCAATAGAGGATAGCAAACTCACTCTGATAGTCCATGTCTTGCCAATGACTTTCGTTGGCAAGATAGATCCAATGTCACACCAATCTTACCTCTATAGGAGTTTTAAATAGACCTACACCATGTCATCACAGAGACTCTCAGAGATGAGACTTAATCGTTTGGGTGAGCATATATTTTTCATGCCTAGATGACGTGTCTTGCGGATAGATTCCCTTCATCGATGAGACCATAAGCTAATCTCCTTGATATGTCTTCTTTAGTAATCCTAGCTTTGAACATGAGCATAGGTGATCTTCGAATTTACCCACTATCACATCAAATGTTCTATCAGAAAGACAATTCAAAATTTGGGCAATCATTTTATTCAGGCTTGACTAACGTTCATTAAACATTCTTTTGGTCGGGGAGACATTATGCCGATATACATAATCTATCCATTTGATTCATATAAATGTCACCAAGAGTCACCCCGACGACTATCTTTATCTTTTTGTTTCTTCATCAACAAGACATGGTGTATCGCTAAGAAATTCAGTAATTTACCTGATGTTATAAGTCTCCGTGATGATTATTCCTTCGATCTCATGTCCCCAAGACTCCTTCTGATACAACTCCTTATGCTTTGATCGGTGAGACAAGAGAGGTTTGTTGTTGTTGAAACTTCATCGATGAGACCTATATGCTCGGTATGACCTTTTCATTTCACCCCAATGAAACTTGTCTTGCCGACAAAAATATTTATCGGTGAGACTGTGGACCATGTCATCCTGATTTGTATCTTCTTATGTAATATGATCAGTGTGACATTTATGTTCTTTTACCAATATGTTGAAAATGAGAATATAATGATTTATGAATCAGAGAGACCTGCACAAATTATTGCCAATATGGGTTATTTGAATACTAGATTTTAGATTTTTTTCATGATATCAAATGGTCAAGAATGATGTGATCATATGTGACTATGATGGGTTATACTCAAGATAAGGTTTTCTTTAGGGAATCAACGAGTGCAAAATAACTGTAAAATTTGCAAAATAACTTGTACTTGCCCTTGAAATATGTTTAATAAATCCAAAATGGGTGTCTAAAACCATCAAGGGTTTCTTTGGTGTTTTGGGAAAGTTTTGAGTTATTGGGAAAAAACTAGGTTTGCACTGTTATAAGGATTCAAGGAGTCAAAGTGTGAAATCTGACTTTTGAACATCTTTGTCACGCTTTGAGAGTTGTTCGGATTTTTTAAATTGGTCATTTTAAACTTGTTGGAAGCCTCTTAAAGGCATGTTGATAGGTTGGTTGAATTGAACCTACTAGGTCTAAATCAGGTAGTTGTTATTGCTAAGGTGGATTACTACTTTCTGTGAAGGCCATACACTTATGATTGGGTCAAGTGTTCTTTTCTTTAGAAAATTCCTATTTCCTTTTTGATAGGTTATGATTTGATTAGATGGGTTATGAAGCACTTATTTCAAACAAATATCTTTATGAAAGAAGTATATTGGCATGAAATTAAATATGATTTGTATTCCAATGTAAAAACTACAAAGAATGGAAATAATTCTTTTAACACATAAACTATTATGTAGTGGTCAATTAGAATAAAAAAGCTTACTCTATATTAGTTAGGATACACAACTAAGAAAATGATCTAAAGTTACTTATTTATCCTAGAGGAACTAAGTATATAGTATGCAAATAAAACCAACAAACCCAAAACTAGCCCTATTTTGAAGGATTTTAGTTTTCTCCCCTTCCCGATCTCACTAATATTGTCTAATTATTTTAAAGAGAAAAAGGGTCATAACACAACTTTATTCAACCTATTAAATAGCTTGGTTAATGAAACTTTACAAAGCAAAAAGAAAATTTCTACATTTGGCATTTCATGTTGAATGAAGGTGGTGACAATAATCTACTTATAGTTTAATAAAACACTATTTTTATAAGAAGGATTGACATTAGAAAGATAAGTGTTACTTATAGTTTGATAAAACACTATTATAGTTTTACCAACATATACTATTGTATGCTTGCATGGCTTCTTAGTTAATATATGGGGAGATAGAGATAGATGGGAAGAGTAAGAGAGAGAGATAGAGATATATGGGAAGAGAAAGAGAGATGGAGATATATGGGAAGAGAAAGGAAGAGAGTTGGAGATAGAGAGTTGATGCATAGGGGGGATAGGGAGGGAGAGATGGTGAGAGATAGAGAGGGGGAGGGAGAGAAGGGGATATAGATATGTAGAGGAGAGATAGGTTGAAGAGGAAAAGAGAGAAGAGAGGGAGAGAAAGAAGAGGGGGAGAGGGAGAGATAGCTCAACATATATAGAGGGAGAGGGAGAGACATAGAAAGGGGGTGATATAGAGAGATAAAGGGGGATGGTGAAAGAGATAGAGAGATCATGATAGAGGTAGAGAAAGATATGGATAGAAAGAGATATAGAGAGGAGTGAGAGGGAGATAAAAAGAGAAATAGAGATAGAGATATAGAGTAGGAGAGATGGAGGGAGAGATGAGTGAATGAGAGAGAAAAGGGGGGAGGGAGAGATAGCTCAATAGATAGAGGAGGGAAGAGGGAGTGACATAGATAGTGGGAGATATAGAGAGATAGAGAGCGACAGGGAGAGATATATCAATCACCCTCCCTATATCTCTATCTATTCATCCTTATCTCTTTATCTCTCTACCTCTCTCTATCTCCTTGTCTCCCTTTCTATTTGTCTCCTTTTCATTATGTCCCTCTCTCTCTATATTTTCTTCCCTATATTTATCTTTGTCTCCTTAAGTGTGCAATGGGTACATTGAAGATGTCTTAAAGGAGAATTATCATATCTTTAATCAAATGGCATGCTACCTTGAGCATAACTCCCCAAGGACACATTCCATCCTTGGATTGTTGGCATGAAACAACCAATCCAAATTTAGTTTCTCTCTCTCATATTAATATTATATTAATATATATTACTATTATATTAAATATATATTATATTAATTATATTTTGTATTATATAAAAATATACTTATTATTAATTATTAATTATAATATTTATTATTTAAAATATAGCTAATATATACTTAACTATATTGTAGAATAATAGAACCTAGCTAAATGGTGCCATAATTTTAAATTTAATTAACATACTCTAAAACCTAACGAAACCAGCTTGTAGCTCATCAAATTGGAGAAGTGAAAGGTCAATACCAACATCGATGAAGAGTTTGGAGTAGTGAAAACAAGGTCAATTCTAGTGCTGACGAAGAGTTTGGAGTTAAAACAAGGTCAATACCAGCGCCGACGAAGAGTTTGGAGTTGTGAAAACAAGGTCAATATCAGTTCCGAGGAAGAGCTTGGAGGAGTGAAAAAAAGGTCAATACCAGCATCGAGGATGAGGTTGAGGGCACTTAGGGAAAATCGACGACCAAGGGACAATGAGTACTATAAGTTTGGCACACCTATTCTCTTTAACCTACAATTTTCATGCCTAGTTTCCAAAGATCTTCTCATACATTGGCACCCCCATTCTCGTATAATGGTATAAGATAAGACAAAAAAAAGAAAATAGCTTAGTCTTTCACATTTTTATCGACCAGCCTCAGGTCTTAACAAAACTCCCATAATCTACCCACATCTTGGTTAAAGTCTATGATTTCATCACACATAGCCTTCGTCGCATGAGTCTGAAGCAATTGTAGACTTAGCCCAAGTATATGCTAGGATAAGCTAGATCTAATGAATGGAAATAGAGGCATAAAATTCTTCTTTAATACCTCTACCACAAACATATGCAAGGAAATTTTACCTCCCTTCTTGGTAGTGATAACCTCCTACACACACAACCCTTAAAAATTATGAATAGAGGAATATAATCTTTGAAGAACTCAAAGTTGATTCTCTCCTACTTGATGCAATTAGTCATTTTATCCTTACGAACATTTATAGTGATTACTAGAGGCAAATAGACTAATTCTTCATAATAGAGTAATGTGATCATACTTTTCCAATGATGGCATTATGAGAAAACCTTAGGCTAAATGAATAATTCCTAGCTAAGTTCTTTAAATCATGTCCAACTGTATAAGATAAGACCGCTGCTATGTGTACTTGGATACCATGGAGAAAGGCTCTTTAGGCTCTTTCATCAATCATAGTATTGTTAAATTTTAACACCTAAAAGTGAGAATGAAGAATCTTTCCTATGATGGTGGTCATCCCTTTATAGCTCTTAGAGTTGTTAGAGATAATTTTGTTTTGAAGTAGAGATATTTTAAGTTATCAAATCCTACCATCAGACATAATAAATTTTTTGTTGTTTCAAATGACTATGAGCATTAACTTTCACTATTTGAAGATGTTGAAACCTTGTCATAGAGAACTAGAAAATTGATGCAACCACTCATCCTACCTTAAAACATACCAAAGTCACCTAGAAATTATACATAGGAAGATTTTTAAGATGACTTGAAAAAAATTATTGGGTCAAAGCATAAACTTATGACTTAACCAGGTGTAGTACACACTCCCTCCCCATTAACCACTTAGACATATGGAAATTAAATATAATTTTTCTGCTATTTTTAGTCATGTAGGTGTCCAATAAGCCACTTGGTGGTGTTTCCCTTCAAGTTTATTTACTTGAATGAAGAGAAAAAGTCCTTTGAGTACAATTAGAGAATACATTTGAGGCCTTGGTTGTGTAACTGGTGAACCATAGCCACATTTCACACTTGTTACAAGGTTTGGGAGTTAAAACATTAAGTAGATTTGGTTTGTGATGGACATATTTGGATGGTAGTAAAAATAACTTGCAATCTATCAAGACTTGATTACCTTATAACCTATGAAATTCTAGTGATGAAATGATAGATTAATCATAATGTGACCTTGGGATCACATCACCATGAAAGAAATTTATCCAAAATCCTTATGAGTGTAAGTACCACCAAATAGGTATTTGTCATATCTATCTTCCTTGAACGAGGGAAATTCAGGAAGAGAAGAGGAAAGCGAGACATGTAGTAGGTCTAAAAGAGGAAGATCAACTAGAGGTCAAAAGACTAGAAGAAAATTTTGTAAATGCATGGAATTTTTTCTTGCTAAAGGGGGGTCATGTTATTATGATGATGAGAGCATAGGTGATATTAATGTGCCCTTGAGGTACAAACATCTACAGAAACAATGGGTACCCAAGGAACTTCCTCCAATAAACACTGATTTTTTTGTCAACAAGAGGATATATCGCATAGCACCATCGTCATTACATGGTTTGGGCCTATTTTGCATGGATGGAATAAAGGTCTATTACAAAAAAATTACTGAATTGATAGAGTATGTCGGACCATGTTACAGTTATAAAGATTGGATGCAACTAGTTTGATATACATGAAGTATGTGTAGGTATGCACTATCAACAAATTATATACAACTGAAAGATAAGGATCAAAATAAAGGAGTGGCTATGTACATTGACAGAAGGCCAAAAGCTTAGGGAATATTGCAAGGTTTATAAATAGAACACAATCTGGGTCAAAAAATAAGCAACCCAATTGCATATTCGAGGCACGCGAGGGAAACTGTGTATTTGTATGTACGATAAAATCAATAACTATAGGGGAAGAGTTGCTAATAGATTATAATTTGAATTGCTTAGTTACAAACACAGTTTCTATGGGGTTGGTGTGTACTACCATTTTATCCAACCTCTAATTAATGACTCCAATATACCATTTTATTCTTATGTTTTTTTCGTAAGTCTATTGATTTCATTTCGGTAATGTTTTTTTATATTTAATTTTTTTCATAGCGGGACATTGATCATATAGGGAATTCTTTGGCCCAGATCATAGATCATGATGCATCTTTAGGTGCTTCTACTCGACAAGTTTACCTCATTGTAATTGTACAAATTAGATACGAGCAAAATGTTTTATTATTATGTTTTTTTCATAAGTTTATTGGGTTAATTTTGATAATATTTTTAATATTCTTGTTGCAATCGACTGATCGGGGAAAGGCACCAGCAATAAATGAGAGCATCCACAGGGAGGTGCAGTCAATATTATGTGATGATGACATCGCTGATTCAACAAACCCTCTTGATATGATAAGGAAGACCCACCAAAAATGCAATGAAGAAATCCTTAAGTTGTTATTCATAGTGCCTCAAATAGATGAGATAAGAGAGAGGGTTAAAATATTGACTAAGAGAGCACAAAAATTGCAAGTAAGTTGTCATGAGGTCTTTAATTATAACATAAGTTCATTCATGGTTTTATATTTTGTGCTCTTTTATGTCGTGAACTAAAATATGTGTTGTTTTTACAGGACTTTTTGCATCCTCATGATGCTCCTCTCCATGATCAGGGTATTGCAAGTGATGCCTGAGGAGTAGGAGTTGGTACAAGTGTCCAACCTGATCTTCCTATGCATACATCACATCATCCGACATCATCCATGCCTATATTGTCATCTAAAATGTCAGAAACACATACCATGCAGGCATCCATTACTGCACCCTCTGGGAGCAAACACATGCCAAAACATGTGTCAAAACATGTACTTGGGGATGCAAAGGCCACTAATATTGGTGATGTTTTAGCAGCATTTCTTGGATCTTCTTGTATTACTAGTACGGGAACATTTTTGGTCTCATTTGTGGTGATCAAGGATTTCATTCCCATAAAGATAGAGAAGGTCCCAGGTACTTTAAAAAAACTTAATTATTATTATATATAATCCAATTGAAATTTACTTATTGATCACTCTTTTTAGACTATTGATCCCATGATCATTTTGTAGGAAATGATGATTTTTATAATCATCTAAGTAATATTACATTGGAGCTCTTTGGGCCCACCATACGTACATGGTGGAATGCCCAAAATCAAGATTTAAAAGATGAGCTCATTAACCATTTAGTTGTGTTGTTTGGTGATAAAACATTCAATCAAATCAAGGTCCTTAAGAAATATGGTACTTATCTAAAGTATGTGAGGGACCAATATAGGTCACATTTAGAGAAGAACAAAAAGTACAAGCATCCCTCCATGATTTTGGAGAGGGAGTGGAAGGACCTAGTGTCAGATGGAAAGAAAAAGGCTGAAAAGAAAAAAAGAAAGACACCACCAGGCCAAGGAAGGTATGTGATACTATCAAAAATATAATTATATACTGATTACTCTTTCTTTTTACATAATCTAACGTATTTAAAACTTTTCATAGGCTACCCGACACATTGAAGGCAACAAAGGAAAGACTAGAAAAATGCGGGCAGCACAAACTTGGCTCTGGTGGTTATATGAAATTAGCTGCATGAATTGTAAGTATCAATAAATGAAATATTGCATCCAAATAATAAATTGCAAACAATTTTATTTTATCACACCAGAGAAGCAAAATTCATGATCTTATGCAAAAATGCAGGGCTCTAAATTCAACAGAGTTCCAATAGAAGAGGACCTGAAGATTTCCTTCCAACAAGGCTATGGATTGGCTAAACCACTAAGAGTCTTGGCTAGGATAACACAATCTTACACTACATCGGACACGCAGGTAAATAAACTCAATAAAGTTTATTTAGAATTGAATACTTGTGCAATCTACTCAATATTAATTTCCACCATAAAGTAATTACATGCCTATTTGTTTTAAACATACAAGCAATGATAATACTGCACATGACATTGGAATGTAGCCTGGTGAGGGTGGAGCACAACCTACAGATGAAGGTCATGGTGTGCATCCCAGTACTAGATGTATTCATGTGATATACAAAACACAATATGGATTAATACAATTAAACATCTTTAATTGCAATTGGTGTATTATTAATGTAACCTTTCTTGTTTCAACTTTAGAGCATGTAGAGTGTGATCAACATGTTGAGCATGATTAGGCTAGAGAAGATCAAGAACATGATGTGGCCCCATCAGGTAAAGAGGACCACTCTAATGTTCTCTTAAACATATTTAATTGCAATTGGTGTATTAATTAATGTAACCTTTCATGTTTCAACTTTAGAGCATGTAGAGCGTGATTAATGTGTTAAGCATGATCAGGCTAGAGAAGATTAGGAACATGATGTTGCCCCATCAGGTAAAGAGGACCACTCTAATGTTCTTTTAAACATATTTAATTTCAATTGGTGTATTAATTAATGTAACCTTTCATATTTCAACTGTAGATCAGGATTTAGAGGGTGTTCAACATGTTGAGCATGAGTTTATAAGAGAAGTTCAGGAACATGATGTGGACCCATTAGGTAAAGAGAACCACTCTAATGTTCTTTTAATTAATGAAATACTTGTAACAATAATAATAAAACATACCAATTTAACATTTCTTTGTTATTGCAGTAGACCCCCCCTTGTAGCAACGTCCACGTCATGAGCACACGACTAGGCATACATTAAGATCATGAGCAGAGGGAAAAACAACTAAAGGGGGGACAAATGATTTATAAAACGATACTCCACTTCATATATTTTTAGCTTTAAAAAAGAAACAAAAAAAAAGTGATTGTAATCATATCATGACAACCATATTTTTGATAATACGTAAAAACTGAAAGAATGAATGTTATATGTTAATGAATGAATGTTATATGTTAATGAATTAATGTTATATGTTATTAGTGGATTAATAATTAATTTTATATGATTAGGTATGGAGAATTGAGAGTGATGTGAGGGGGGGTAGGGGAGGGGCCAAATGAGCTTCCACCGTCACGTGGTTGGCCCTGTTAAGTAGATAATATTAAACTATTCTCGAAACAAAGAGAAGATCAATAAGGTAATGCACTTTTCAATATAAGAAATACATCATTTGAAGCATCAAAACAATATGCAAAGATGAAAGAAAGTGCTAACTTTTCACTATGGTGGTAAAAAAATGATACTTTATACCCTGAATCCATGCTCTGCATCATAATTGGAAGTTGTTTCCATTCAAATGTTTTGAGTTTAGTTTGTTTGTATGGATTTGTATAAATACCACATTGTGTTGTGTGAGGATTTCGTTTCAAAGCTTTGTTTCTTCTATTTTTAGTGGTGACATAACTCTGAAATTTGACTTTTGTGCATAACAGGTTAGTGGAAAATTTGAAAACTCTAAAGGGTTTAAAGACTCAATTGAGATAGATACATGGATATTTGTATCTTGTTGTTGATGGGAGGCTTCCACTTAACCATGAAATTTTGTACCATCTGCAGGTATAAATTTTTTTCTCTATTTACATTCATTCTTGATCATAAATGTTCTAAATTATATTAATGCTTCAAGCTTAAGAACCATTTCATTGTTATAATGATCAAAATGTTATACTTTTATATACATTCAAGCATTCTCTTTCCCCCTACCCTTTTCTCTCTCCCCCTCCTTTTAATAATTTTCTTTTTCATAAAAGATTCACATTTTTGTCTCATTTACAAAAAATTATCTGAAGCTCTAGGAGTGAATAAAGATATGTAAAAGATGATGGATTATGTCTAAACAACAACTTTCCATCTTATAGCTAATTAAATTTCTTTAATATTTGAATAGTTTAGAGCTCGAATAATGCTTGTATATGCATGTGTAGCAATAAGGGAGCCTATGTGAAGATTGAAATTTAAAACATCACTTTGGTATTTTTCCTTAGGCAATGAAATAATATTTTGAGTAATACAAACCTACACACACATTGATATTTTTCAATATTTCATTGAGGAAATTGTTTTCTCTTAGACCTACCCTTGGCTAGACATGGAGGTATATAATATTGGTTTTTGGTTTTTTTCTATAAGTGGTTAGTTTCACAGAGGAAAACTAAAATATTCTTAATGTCTTGTCAGGTGTGAAAGCATATTAATCACTTGCTGAAGGCACCATTTTGTATTCATCCAAAAACTGGTTTGTTCTTCATTTTTTTATGTTTCTTACATGTGTTTTTTTAGGGGTATGTGCAGGATCACCATGGAAAAAATAGGCCCTTAAGTGGCAAAAAATTCAGAAAAATCAGAGTTAGGAAACTTAACATAAAAAATTGAATAAGTTATCTATATTATTTCAAAAAATATATAAGAATAGAATCTATAGAAAATTTATTGTAGTTTCTAAACTACTAGGTTTATTTAAAATATATATATATATATATATATATATATATATATATTTAGTGAAAATTTGAAATTTCAATGCAGTTTTACTTAAATTTCAGGGAAAAAATAAGAAGTAGGTGTCTGTTTGACCACCCTAACCAAAATAAAATGATAATATTTTTTTATAATATTTTAGATATAAGTAGAGGACTCATGTCCTAATATGATGCATATTTTTTTGTAATTTTTTTCCAAGTAAATAATTAATTATGAATTTTTTATTATACCTTTTAAAAAATATAAAAAATTGTATGTCTGACCACCTTAACTTGGTCAAAACTTCATGGAATTCATTTTTTTCTTTTTTAATATTATAGTATATGAAGCATAGAATGTGACGCATGTTTTGGATTCAAAAAATGTGATACTGTTTGAAAGCTATATATGTTTTTCAATCAGCCTATCAATCAGGACTTTAGTCGTAATTCAAATAGAAAATGAATAATAATTATTTATTAAATTAAAAGTAAAGCATAATTTATATTGGTGGAAAGCTGAGAATCTGCTTTAAAAACTCTTTTTGTTTCATCAATTTTGGGTAAAAAAAAGTCGTCAACCACATACCCTACACATACCCATCATATCGGTACTTTTGGCCCATCATGATCCTACACATACCCTTAGGCTCTAGAGATGTAGCTCGACTCTTTCCTTTTCACTTTTCATCTATTTTGATGATTACAGTAGTTTTTCCTCATAATGTTTTATGTAGATCTATTTGTAACCTTATTTTCTACCAATCAATTTGCAAAACAATCACATATTAAGGACCATTTCACTAACTTGTAGTCATCCATTACTTCATATGTTGCAGATTGTGTATGTGTGCCAATAAATCTTGATGATTGCAAGAAATTTAATCCTACAAGTGTACCCACTCTTTCTCAAGTAAAAGTCTTACCTTATTTTATAGTACTTTAAATGGTTAATTGAAGGCGCTTCTTTAGATCTGAGATAGTTGAATCCTAGATTAAAATATGGTATTAGATGGGAAGTATAATGATAAAAATGAGGTCCATTGAACAAAAATTATGAACATAATTTACTAGACTATGAATAGTGTTACAATTATAATTATTTCTCCTTTACCTACCTCTCCATTAATGAAAAAGATAGTAGATATTGGAAGTTCATTACATGTCCCATGTATGTGTTAGTATTTTTATTTTGTTTTAGTTGTTCAAGAGCTTGATTAGGTCAAGAATATGTTCTACAAGCTTTGTTCTCTTGACATTGCTCAACATTTTCCCTACACATTTTCTCTTCAATCTAGACGTTTCTTAACTCCTTCCCTTGTTAGCCCTTGGTTGTTCTCAAGTGTAATGATTTTTCTATACATCTTGTAGTATGTATGTATGATCAGTCATCTCTTATGAAGCATGGACAACCTTTCATGGAATTTTTGTTGTGATTAGAAAATTTCCATTGTAAGAATAATCATTTAATTTGTATGGAAGTAAGTCTTTTTCATATTATTTGACTTGGTATTGTAAAATTGTCTTTGTAGGATTCTCTAGGGGGGAAAAAAAAAACTGTGATGATAGGTAGAGTTGTAAAACACCATAAATCATTTGGAATTATCAATATATTGCTTATAAAATACTCTATTCAAGTAAAATGGAATGTGCAATGACAATTGGTCTTGAATTCGAATCTAAATATAAGTACATTACAGAAGAAGATGGTATCTATTCTATGATTTAAAGAACCCCAAAATAATAAAATTAATAGGTTCCATTTGTTTACTTGATCTTAGACACTTGTTTAATCAGTGAGACCCTCAGAATGTCTTGTTGATAACCAACAGTGTTCAAAATTCCTAAAGAGGTTAGATCAGTGTGACATTGGATATGTCTCACCTATGAAAGTCATCCAAAAAACATGGACTATCAGAGTGAGTTTTCTATCTTGTGCTGATGATTGATCTCTCATCGATGGGTAGGCTACGATGGTCATCACCAAGAGTCTCCATGATGACATGGTGTAGGTCTATTTAAATCTCTTAAAGAGATTAGATTAGTCTGACATTGGATCTGTCTTGCCGATGGAAGTCATCAACAAGACATGGACTATCGGAGTGAGTTTTCTATCTTGTGTCAATGATTGATTTCTCACCGATGGGTTGGATTTGGTGGTCATTTCCAAGAGTCTCCACGATGACATGGTGTAGGTCTATTTAAAACTCCTAAAGAGGTCAGATCAGTGTGACATTGGATCTGTCTTGCCGATGGAAGTCATCGGCAAGACATGGACTATTAGAGTGAGTTTTTTATCCTGTGCCGATGATTGATCTCTCACTGATGGGTTGGCTTTGATGGTCATTGCCAAGAGTCTCCGTGATGACATGGTGTAGGACTATTTAAAACTCCTAAAGAGGTCAGATTGGTGTGACATTGGATCTATTTTTCCAACGAAAGTCATCAGCAAGACATGGACCATCAGAGTGAGTTTTCTATCCTATGTCAATGATTTATGTCTCACCAATGGGTTGGATTTGGTGGTCATTGCCAAGAGTCTCCACGATGACATGGTGTAGGTCTATTTAAAACTCCCACAGAGGTTAGATCAGTGTGACCTTGGATCTATCTTGCCGACAAAAGTCATCGGCAAGACATGGACTATTAGAGGGAGTTTTCTATCCTATGCCGATGATTGATCTCTCACCAATGGGTTGGATTTTGTGGTCATTTCCAAGAGTCTCCATGATGATACATTTCAATGAATATTTAAAAAAAAAAATTGCATTGTTTCGTTGCAATTTCGACGAAGGAAACTGACGAATCACCAAAAAAATTCGACGAAGTTGCTATAGCTACGAAATCTTCATCGAAATGGTGATGAACTTCTGGTGTTGTTTCGATGCTTCAGAAGAGGAATTGCAATTGCATTTTGGTTATAATTCATCAGTGGATACACGAAGTTTTCATTGATATTTCGACGAACAACATGGCCATTATTTTGACGTTTAATTCTTCATCCAAATTTTGACGAAAAATTGGTGACAAATTTTTTTCATTAGTTTGCTAGTTGTCTGACAAAGGTTTGTCGCAAGATAGATAAACATTTGTCAGAAAAGGGAGTCAAATTCAGTAGTGAGAGAGTACTTTAGCAACCTTGCAACTTGATCTTCAATGATTTCCAAGCTTCCAAAGGACCTAAATCTTCAAACACACAAGAAGCTAGAAGGAGAAATGTTGATTGTTAGGGCATGGGGGTTTGCCTTGGTCAAACCCCATTTAGGTAATTAAACCAAAATAATGAAAGAATAGAATGAAACATGCAATAATTAAATAGATTACCTTACCATGATGATAGATCTTGAAAGTCTACAACAAAACATGTAAAATCAGCTCTTGGATTTCTTAGGAGGCTAAATTAATGACTTGCAATGCGAAAGCCCTAACTTGGTTGACTTGAAAAGGAAGAATGGTGAATGAATAATGAAGAATGTAGTTATACGAGAGGAAGAATGTAGAATGGAGAGAAAAACACTTATTTATACAAACTTGTGCCTTATTTAACTATTCATATACCTCATCACAGGGTGACATCAAGTGATTTTAAATAAAAACCTGAAAGGAATTTTTAAATATTTTGAATTTGGAGCCAAGGGGGACTCATTCGCCACCTATGGTGAATGGGTCCCACCTAGGACTTGAAAATGGGTGTCAAGAATTCTCTTGCAATTAATGTTATTTGTTAGGTTTACATTGAAAAATACACTTAATTAAAGTTATAAGGGAATAAAAGGGTCAAATAAAGCATAAGAAAGGTGTAAATAGTGAACTTGTGCCTAGAAAAGCATAAAATCTTATTACAAGACTTTACAACACTTCAAAATAGGACTTGATAATGAATAAAAAGGTGATTTTTAGGTAAATTGTAATGAATAGAGTAAAGAAGAATGTAGAAATGTCTTACAACACTTCACAACACCTTAACAAGATGTCATTATTTGAATTTTATTTAGTTTTCAAGGGTCCAAGAGCTAGTGTGGATGCATAAAATGCCTCACAACACTAGATTAAGGCCTCATTAAGTCCAATTAATCATGAATTAATTTCATGTCAAGAAAAGGGTCCTTTTTTCTATGGCACAATTAGCCCCCACTTTAATGAGAGGATGAAATTGCTTTAAACTCAATATAAAGTAGACATTCAAGAGAGATCAACATGTAGGCGAAGCCCCCACGATACAAAATAACGCAAAGGAAGGATGGAAAGAAACACGGGGTGGAAAATATGTACTTACTCTAGGGCCACAGAACTTCAAGTCATTTGTGGGGTGACAAGGACACAACATACTCACTCTAGGGCCATAGAATTTTTGGTCATTCGCGGGGTGAGAAATCCCAAAAGGTAAGAAAAACACGCTAGTCGGTATGTACTCACAAAAACAAAGGTGGCTATGGGGAAAATTCAGGCCGCTAGGTGGGCTTCCCACTCAACCATATTAAAGTTACATCTGCTGATAACTTTAACAAGGAACCACCAAATAAAGTGAAATTATTTTAATACTCATAGACATTGTTAATGCAAAATAATGTAAGGATTGTTCAAAGGGATTTACCTTAATTCATGCAATGTCTCATCTTAGGTAACATCATGCTCAATGTATCTAAGGGAGGATAAGTGCAAATAATCTCATCCTAGGTAAATTGTAATGAATAGAGTCTAGAATAATGTACAAATGTCTTACAACACTTCACAACACCTTAACAAGATGTCACTATTTGAATTTTATTTAGTTTTCAAGGGTCCCAGAGCTAGTGTGGATGCATAAAATGCCTTACAACACTAGATCAAGGCCTCATTAAGCCCAATTAATCATGAATTAATGCCATGTCAAGCAAAGGGTCCTTTTTTCTATGGCACAATTAGCCCCCACTTTAATGAGAGGATGAAATTGCTTTAAACTCACAATAAAGTAGACATTCAAGAGAGATCAACATGTAGGTGAAGACCCCAAGATACAAAATCATGCAAAGGAAAGATGGAAAGAAACACGGGGTGGAAAAGATGTACTCACTCTAGGGCCACAAAACTTCAAGTCGTCTATGGGGTGAGAAGGACACAACATACTCACTCTAGGGCGATAGAATTTCTGGTCGTTCGTGGGGTGAGAAATCCCAAAAGGTAAGAAACACATGCTAGTTGGTATGTACTCACAAAAACAAAGGTGGCTATGGGGAAAATTTAGGCTGCTAGGTGGGCTTCCCACTCAACCATATTAAAGTTACATCTACTGATAACTTTAACAAGGCACCACCAAAAAAAGTGAAATTATTTTAATAATTATAGACATTGTTAATGCAAAATAATGTAGGGATTGTTCAAATGGATTTTCCTTAATTCATGCAATGTCTCATCTTAGGTAACATCATGATCAATGTATCCAAGGGAGGATAAGTGCAAATGATCTCATCCTAGGTAAATTGTAATGAATAGAGTTTAGAAGAATGCTGAAATGTCTTACAACACTTCACAACACCTTAACAAGATTTCATTATTTGAATTTTATTTAGTTTTCAAGGGTCCAAGAGCTAGTGTGGATGCATAAAATGCCTCACAACACTAAATTAAGGCCTCATTAAGTCGAATTAATCATGAATTAATTCCATGTCAAGCAAAGGGTCATTTTTTCTATTGCACAATTAGCCCCCACTTTAATGAGAGGATGAAATTGCTTTAAACTCACAATAAAGTAGACATTCAAGAGAGATCAATATGTAGGTGAAGCCCCCAAGATAAAAAATCATGCAAAGGAAAGATGGAAATAAACACGGAGTGGAATAGATGTACTCACTCTGGGGCTAGAGAACTTCAAATCATCTGTGGGGTGAGAAGGACACAACATACTCACTCTAGGGCCACAAAATTTTTGGTTGTCCACGGGGTGAGAAATCCCAAAAGGTAAGAAACACACGCTAGTTGGTATGTACTCACAAAAACAAAGGTGGATATGGGGAAAATTTAGGCCGCTAGGTGAGCTTCCCACTCAACCATATTAAAGTTACATTTGCTAATAACTTTAACAAGGCACCACCAAATAAAGTGAAATTATTTTAATACTTATAGACATTGTTAATGCAAAATAATGTAAGGATTGTTCAAAGGGATTTTCCTTAATTCATGCAATGTCTCATCTTAGGTAACATCATGATCAATGTATCCAAGAGAGGATAAGTGCAAATGATCTCATCCTAGGTAACATCATACCTAATGCTTCCAAGAGAGGGAATCAAAAGAAAAAGAAAATCACACAATGAAATCTGAGTGTTGATGTATGCCTCTACTTTAAAGTAGTTGTGAGCACCTGTACTGCGAGAAATTGCTTTAAAGTAGAAGAAGGAGAACATGATAGCTTACTGAGAAAGCCCTATTCCAAGTCATATGTTTTCAAGAAGCTACGTCATGAAAAAGGGAAGTATGTCATATGCGAGCCAACTAAAGGTATGTCATTCACTTCCCAAGCTTGCTCTTATATGTTCATGAAAGGTTAATGATTAGCCAAAGGAGGCAACCACAACTAACATATGAGGATAAGGCTTGCTAAACCCCTTTCCCCCACTTAGTGTGGGACAAAGATGAGCTAGAATGATTGAAAAAATGCATGCTAAAGTGAAAATCAATAGCAATTAGAGGAGTGAGGTGCCCCCATATAGGGAAGCATACCAAACTCCTTTAAATGTTTCATTTTACGGCTCAAAGTAGTACACTCATTAGTGGAGTGACCATGAACTCTATGATAGGCACAAAATGAAGTCTTGGAAGAGCTTTTCTTTTGAGTTCTTGGAGGAAGAGTGATCAAGTTATCATGGAGAAGTCTTGAAAAGATACACTGTTGATCAAGAGGAGAAAGTGATTGTGTGATTGGGGTCAAAGATACATCTTGCTTAGATGTCATACCTATGCAAGACTTTGTATATTGTGAGATTTTTTCTTCTTCATTATAGGAGGATACAAAATCTAACAAATTCAAATCATGAGTGTTTTGCGAGATGAAAGTTTGAATGGTGTGGGAAGGATTATGTTTGAGACCATTAATTGTGAAAGAAGAGTTAGGGGTATGTTGTGTGAAATTGAATGAAGGTGGGTAAAGGATGGGAGGGTTTTTCAGATGTCCTACATGATATGTATGAGGTTCATTGATCAAAGGATAATAAATGAATACGTATGCATTCATCGCCTCAATAGTTTTTTTTTATCTATCTCTAAGTGAGGACAATCAAGAACCACTTGTTTGCCAGAGTCCAATGCCATGATATTCTCCCTAGGAGGAGAGTTTTTAGGAGAACAACAAGCCACATGTTCTTGACAAGTAAGGCTAGGTTCTTCCAAAATGACTTCATTTCCAATAGGGGAATGATCAAGGATGGGATTATGAGGATTGGAATGATGAATTTTCATAGGCTTATTCTCTTGTTCCATGTTAGCTACCCTACAAGGAAAGTTGGTAACATGTTTATCCAAGTTTGAGGTTTATAAAGTAGATTCATCACAAGTGGAGGAGGTATCAAGAGAAGAACCACTATGGTTTGCAAATAGATCTTCCCATATGATAGGGACATTAAGTAAGGGAGGATCAAGACTATCATGATGCTAAATAGTGGTATCTTCTATTACCAACCTATCCTCTTGACATTGAGGATGGATAGTAGGAGATGGACAAGATTGATTTCCATGACCATGGAGATTGGGTAAGCTGATGTTTAGTAATGTGTCTATGATCTCATGGTCTTGTTGTGTAAGGTAATCCAAAGGGAATAAGGAGATGGAATATCAATACTTTCAAGTCTTGTGACTTCTTGTACCAAAATACCTTTGTCACTAATAGGAGAGGTATCAAAAGAAGAAAAAGTATGTGTTATGATTGTCAACATTTCCATTCTCACCAATGGGTAATGTAAGATTGAGGAGTGGATTAATGGATTGTTTCTTAAATTCCTTATTATGGTAGTCAAAATAAAACTTGTAAAAGGGGGTATTATGCTTATAAAATCCATGTTTAACGAAATCATGAGCATGTCATTTGAAAGAAAACATGCAATTTTCAGTTTCGAAGTGCTTGTTTACACAATGCAACAATCTAAAAATGATATGTTTTGATGGAAAAAGTGAAATTAAACAATGCATGAAATAAGCTAATTGAAGTGACAGTTAACAAAATGCATGCTATAGAAATGCAACTAACTGATATATACAAGTGAAGGGACCAAACAAAAAACAAAAAACAAATTTCTAAGTTCTATAAAATGTTGTTTCAGGGGTCAGAAGGGACCAATTCGCCCAAGGTGGTGAATGAGTCCCAGTATGGACATTTTTTAGAATTTTCAAAAATTTGTGACTGATTTTTATGAATTTTAAGTGCTAAGATGAACACCTAAGTGAAAAATGCAAAATTTTAGAACTTTTCAATGATTAAAGATGCAAAAAGGCAACCTATTATGCACTTTTACTTATGCAAAAATGAAACTCTAGAATGCAAGCAACTCTAAAATGATTAAGGGACAAAAAAATTAGAAAAGAGGGGATTCAAACAACAGGTTCACCAAAATGAAATGAAGGATTTTTGGGACCTACTTTCTTTCTAAGACTTCTAGGATTTTTCACCTAAAAGGATAAAGATGGGTCAAAAAATGCTTATGTTTACATTAAAAATATTAATTTGATATGGATGGAAAAAGGATGCAAAATTCCTAAATGCAATGTTTAAATGCAAGAAAATAATTAATTGATTAATGAATAAAAACTAGAGAAAAGCAACTTGCTAGAAAACACATTGACTAATGCAAAATCACCTACAAATGAATGGAAAATTGCAATAGAAATGAATCAAACTAAAGATGTGCACCTGGAATGTTGAATAATACAAAAAAAATCTTTTGAAATGTTGTTGATTTTTTTTTTTAGGCTTGGAGGGACTCATTCGCCACTTTAGGTGAATCAGTCCCAATTCTGGTAAATTGAGTTTGAATCTGTTTCTATCAAACGGGTGTCAAAAAATGCAAAAAACATAAAACTAACCTTGAAATGGGACTCATTCACCACCCATGGAAAATGAGTCCACTTTTGAATTTCTAAATATTCAAGAGTGGATTTTGGAGCTTCCGATTTGCACTTTAGAATTCTATAGGTGTCTGCTTCTAAAATTCTAATTTTTGAGTCTAAAAATGAGTTTTTTGTTCATTATTTGACTTGTTGAATGAAGAGAGGACTTTAGAAACCTTGCAAATTGATCTTCAATTAATTCCAAGCTTCCAAAGGACCTAAATCTATAAAAACACAAGAAGAGAAGGATAAATGTTGATTGTTAGGGCATGGAGGTTTACCTTGGTCAAACCCCATTTAGGTAATTAAACCAAAATGATGAAAGAATAGAATGAAACATGTAATAATGGGATAGATTAACTTTCCATGATGATAGATTTTGAAAGTCTACAATAAAACATGTAAAATCTTCCCTTGGATTTCTTAGGAAGCTAAATTAGTGACTTGCAATGTGAAATCCCTAACTTGCTTGACTTGAAATGGAGGAATGGTGTATGAATAATGAAGAATGTATGTATATGAGAGGAAGAATGCAGAATGAGGAGAAAAATAGTTATTTATACACACGTGTTCCCTAGTTAACCATTCATACCTCATCACAAGCTAAAATCAAGTAATTTTGAAGAATAAACTGAAAGGAATTTTGAAATATTTTGAATTTAGAGAGAAGGGGGACTCATTCGCCACACATGGCAAATGGGTCCCACCTAGGACCTGAAAATGGGTGTCAAGAATTATCTTGCATTTAATATTATTTTTTGGTTTACATTGAAAAATACACTTAATTAAAGCTTACAAGGGCATAAAAAAGGTGTAAATAGTGAAACCATGCCTACAAAAGCATGAAATCTTGTTACAAGACTTTACAACACTTCAAAATAGGACTTGATAATGAATAAAAAGGTGAGTTTTAGTTAAATTGTAATGAACAAAGTCTAGAAGAATGTAGAAATGTCTTACAACACTTCACAACACCTTCACAAGATGTCATTATTTGAATTTAATTTAGTTTTCAAGGGTTCAAGAGCTAGTGTGGATGCATAAAATGCCTTACAACACTAGATTAAGGACTCATTAAGTCTAATTAATCATGAATTAATCCCATGCCAAGCAAAGGGTCATTTTTTCTATGACACATTTAGTCCCCACTTTAGTGAGAGGAAGAACCTTCTTCAAACTCACACTAAAGTAGACATTAAAGAGAGATCCACATGTAGGTCAAGCCCCCAAGATACAAAATCATGCAAAGGAAAGATGGAAAGAAAGATGGGGTGGAAAATATGTACTCACTCTTGGGCCACAAAACTTCAGGTCATCTATGGGGTGAGAAGGCCACAAGATACTCACTTTGGGGCCATGAAACTTCTGGTTTTCCATGGGGTGAGAAATACCAAAAGGTGACAAACACACGCTAGTTGGTATGTACTCACAAACACAAAGGTGGCTATAGGGAAAAGTCATGCCACTAGGTGGGATTCCCGCTCAACCATATTAAAGTTACACCTGGTGATAACTTTAACAAGGTGCCACAAAAGAAGATGAAGTTATTTTAGTACTTAGAGACATTGTTAATGCAAAATAATGTAGGGATTGTTCAAAGGGATTTTTCTTAATTCATGCAATGTATCATCTTAGGTAACATCATGCTCGATGTCTCCAAGAGAGGATAAATACAAACGATCTCATCTTGTGTAACATTGTACCTAATTCATCCAAGAGAGGGAATCACAAGAAAAATAAAATCTCACAATGAAATGTGACTGGTGATGTAAGCCCCCACTTCAAAGCAGTTGTGAGCACCCGCACTATGAGTAATTGCTTTAAAGTAGAAGGAGAACATGACATATTACTCAAAAATACCTATGCCAAGTCATATTCTTTTGAGAAGATACGCCATGAATTAGCTTCCATTAAAATTACATTATATTTTTCATTAGTTAATTGACATTCTAGGGTTTCAAATATTGCATTAGTGAAAGTGTATATAGGTTGCACTTTTGCATCTCAAATCATTGAAAAACATCTGAAAAACTACATTTACACTTAGTATACACATAATGCAACATAAGAAGAATTAAAATTAATTGAAAATCTCTAAAATTTTTGAAAAAAATCCCTACTGGGACTTATTCACCCCCTTGGGTGAATCAATCCCAATGCACATCTAAAACAACCTTTACAATATTGAAAACCTTGTTTTTCCACTTTTTTTTTTTGCCATTAATTATTTTCTTTAGTTGGTAGAGTTTCTATTATATGCATTTCACTAAATGTAGCTTAAATTGGCCCATTTCATGCATTTCTCAATTCTTGATTTTCAGTTACAACATTTCATTTCTAGATCATTCCATAGTCTAATCAAAAAATTATCTTGTTGGAAAGCTAAAAAATTGCATTTCATTTTAAGTCCTTATATTGCATTTTAACTTTGCATTGATTAATTTTTAAAAATGTTAGTTTCAATCTTCTCCAATTTTGCAAAGAAAAATTTGGTCAATAAGCATGTTAGTCATTTATTCAATGCATTCCTTTGTTATGAGTCTCTTAGCACAAGAGAGTGAAAATGTTAATGCTTTCCTTCAACTTACACCCCCTCCTATCTCCCTTATTTGTGAGGATGATGTGATAGAAGATAATACAAACATAGATAATCATGAATCTAATCATAATTGTTCTTCTCCTAATACCTATCCTTTTAGTGACAATGGTATCTTGGTGAAAGAAGATACAATCATTGAGATTCATGAAGATCTTTCTTGTCCTTTTCCACATCCCATTTGGGAAGATATTATAACACAAGAGAATGAGATCATAGACACATTTATCAACATTTCTTTACCTAATCTCCATTTCCCCTTTTCTTGTGAGAATAATTTAGTGGAAGAGAATGAGATTGTAAATGGTGAGGATGATAGATTGGTGTTAGATGCTCAAATATTTAAGGTCTATAACAGCCCTCTTAATGATCATTCCCCTATGTATCCTATTTTGGAAGATATTAGGGAACAAAGGAATAAAATCATAAATGATCATGAAATCATCCTTGTCCTTCTCCTAGTATCTCTCCTTGTTGTCAAGAAGATACTTTGATCAATAGAAGTCATGAGAAACTTAGTTGTCCCACTTTTCCTAGGGAAACCCTTATTAAGAAAGAAAATTCAACCAATGACCATCCCCCTATTTGTGATGAAGTTATTTTGGAAGAACCAATCCTTGAATGCCAAGAACATTTGGTTAGTAGTTTCCCTAAAACTCTACTCCTAGGGAGAATATCATGATGCAATAAAATGACAACAATAGTAATGTTTCTTTCGTGAGTGATGGTAAAAAGGTGATACTAGATTGCCCTTTATTAGAGATACATCAAACCAAGACCACTGAGGTTATCAATTTTCTAGTTTCCATTAGATACCCCTTGACTATAAAACCTCCTACATATCTCATGGGCCATCCTAAGAATCCTTTAATCCTTTATCCACCTTCACACAAACTACAAACTCAAAACAAACCCGAACTTACCCTTTACCCACCTAAGAATAATGTGTCGCAACAACCAACTTCATAATATTGTTACTCATACATATAGCACTAGGAACAATCTGAAACCAAGAAAAGAACCTTCAACATCCTTCCCATTGCCTAATCCCATCCTACCTAACCCTATCTTATTGGGTCCTCCTCCTAGAAAGGAGCATGATGGGTATGTGCAGGATCATGATTGGCCAAAAATTGGAAATATGATGGGTATGTGTAGGGTATGTGTCTAACAATTTTTTTTAAGCCAAAATTGATGTAATGAAAAGGGTTTTTAAAGGAGACTCTTAGCCTTCCAAAAATATAAATTAAGCTTTACTTTGAATTTAATAAATAATTATTATTCATTTTCTATTTGAATTATGACTAAAGTCTTGATTGATAGGCTAATTGAAAAACATCTATAGCTTTCAAATAGTATCACATTTTTTGAATTTGAAAAATGTTTCACATTCTATGCTTCACATACTATAGGATTAAAAAATATTAATTTCATGAAGTCATGAAAAATTTAAGGTGGTCAGACATACGAGTTTTTATATTTTTTAAAAGTTGTTATAAAAAAATTAGAATTAATGATTTAAATGGAAAAAAATTACAAAAAATATTCTTTACATTAGGACATGAGTCTACTTATATCTAAAATCTTATAAAAAACTATTATCATTTGATTGTGGTTAGGGTGGTCAGATAAACACCTACTTATTTTTTCCCTGAAATTTAAGTACTACTGCATTGAAATTTCAAATATTCACCAAATAGATTTTTTTTTAAATAAACCTAGAAGTTTAGAAACTACATTAAATTTGCTACATATTCTATTCTAACATATTTTTGAAATAATATAGATAAATTATTCAATTTTTTACATCAATTTTCCTAACTCTGATTTTTCTGAATTTTTCACCACTTAAGGGCCTATTTTTTCCATGATGATCCTACACATACCCTAATCTTGTTGAACAACTTAAGAATACTCCTGAAAATATATCCCTATGGGACCTAATTCAAAATTTATCTTATTATCACACTATGCTACAAATAGCCTTAGAACAAGGTCCTATCTCTTGTAATGCATAACCGAATGACATAGCAACCATGGTTCAAGGAATAAATGTGGACATTATTTTCCACCAAAGTGAACTGCCCCCTTTGGAAGTGCATAAATAAAATGAATAGATCTCATAATAATATCTCAATACAAAAGACAAGGGATAAAGCAAACCTTTGTTGATAATGGCTCAGGCCTCAATGTGTGTAGTGTGACCCTTTTGGATAGGCTTGGAGTCAATAAATCAAGCTTTCAACTTGCCTCTTTATCTATTAGTAGATTTGAAAGTGTAGGAAAGAAACCACTTGGTGTGATCACTTTTCTTATTATAGCTAGAAAGGCCACATTAGAAACATCAATCCATCATATCCAACATGATAATTCATATAATCTTATTTTAGACAGGCCATGGATTCATGCAATGAATGGGGTACCTTCTACTCTTCATCGTCAAATGAAATATATCTACAACAATAAAGTGTACACACTTGAAGCTGACCCTAACCTAAACAGTTGTTTATACATTGAGAAAAAAAAGGAAAATCTTTTAGCAACATTAATACCAACTACACAAATATAACCCACACAACAAAATGATGAAAAAAAACATTGAGAAAATCATGAAGCTATTGGAAGATGATTGGGGTTCCTTAGACTTTGAACCAACATTTGTGGGAGAATACAAGATTATACACAAAGAATTTGACAAGGTAAAAGAAAAGGTAGTAATGCCAAAAAAAAAATTTAAAGATCTTTTGAAAGCATTGACCTCAATCACTTCAGAACACAAGAAAAAAAATTACACAACAAGCTTTGAAAAACTTAATTATGAGCAACCACTGAATCCAAAAGCAATGAAAAAGCCTTATGAAAAAAGTTATGAACTTATGAAACAACTTGGGTACACTAGAAAAGGATGTGGTGCTAGAGAACAAGGTATGTGTAACCCTATAGAGCCTGCCATGCAAGAAATGACTCATGTTCTTGGTTATTGTCCTTTCATATAAATAAACAAGCCTTCGCTTAATATCAACACTATTACATAAGAATCTTTGAAAGAAACACAAGAAACAAGGAAATCCTTGCTTAATGTCAATTTCATCAAGCAAAACACCAATGATTTGAATTCATTAGATTTTACATCCTACTTTCAAGGAGAGAATAAAATCTTTCAATTTGCAATGTCTTGTGTAGGTATGACATCTTGTACATCTGAGCAAGATATATTTTTGTCACAAAATAAAGAAACCTCTTCTACCATGGATCAAGAAGGAATCTTTTAGGGACTCCTCCAAGATAATTTTATAACCATCGCTCCAAGAACACAAAAGAAAATTTACTACAAGAACTCATTTTGTGCATATCATAGAGTCCATGGTCATGCTACTAATGAATGTAAGGTCTTAAGCAACAAAATTCAACATCTCAAGGAGTGTGGTTGTCTATGTTGCCTAGTTGACCATGTTTCATGTACATATAAGAGCAATCTTGGGATGTGGATAACATTCCTTAAGTTGACTCACATGTTGCATACTTACTCATCGTGTAACTTATTAGAAACATATGAATTGGCATAGGGCTTTCCAGATAAGCTCTCTTGTCTTCTTCTACTTTAAAGAAATTGCTCATAGTATTGGTGTTAGTAACTACTTTAAAGTAGGGGAATACATTAACACTCATGTTTCATTATGTGATTTTATTTCTTCATTGCAATGCGTCCTTTTCTTGGTGGTGTCATTGGGATTGATTTCCTTTGAGAGCGTGATATTTCTTTGACTTGTCCTCTCTTGGAAACATTAGGCATAATGTTACCTACGAAGAGACCTTGCATGAGCTAATCAAATCCCTTTAAACATACCTTAAACTATTTTGGAATTTGCAAAAAATGTTATATGGTCACCTTGAATAAAAAATATTGCATGCTTGTGGATACATCATGTTTGTTCATGAGCTCTTCTTGGCTCATGAAGCTCAAAAATCATTTTTTGTGGTGCCTTATTAAAGTTATCAGGAGGTATAGCTTTGGTGTGGTTTGAGTGGGAAGCCCAATCTGAGGCATGAATTTCCCCATAGCCACTTGTGTGTGTGTGAGTGCATACCAGCCATGAGTGTATGTTTCTCACCTTTAGGACATCTCACCCAGTGGACAACCAAGATTTTCATTGCCTCAGAGTGAGTATACACTTTTGGATAAACAACCAAGATTTGATCCAAATTATTTTGGAAAAATGGTCGAAGCTTGATCCACCTTTTTATTTTTGCTTATTTTTGTTCTTCTTCTAGTTATTGACATTGCCTGATCACTTTTTTTTTTTGCACATCATACACCTTGTGCGTGTCCTCTTGTGCTTGTCATTTTGACATAGGATCTTGGATCTTGGGGTCTTGGCCACCTACTTTGATCTTTTTCATCCTTTTTTTTCCACATTGGTATGATTGAACCCCTCTTGAATGTTTACTTTATTGTGATTTGAAGCAAGTTCATCCTCTCACTAGAGTGGGGGCTAAATGTATTGTCAAAAAAGGGTCCTTTGAATTTTTCACAATAGTTTGCGTCCTCCTTGTGGATTTTGGCTTACCATTCCCTTGGTTTAGTGTTGTAATGTGGGTAACACATTCAAATTAGGTCTTAGGACCTTGTGAACTAATGTAATTTAATTGTTCCTTGCTAAAGTGTTGTGAAGTGTTGTAACACACTTTCACACGTTTCTAGGGTTTTATCAATTAACTAAGCATAATAAATATGATCTTAATTATAATTAACATTAATCTTGCATTATTTGGAGTGTTGTAAATTGTTGTAACACACTTTCACAATTCTCTAGGATTTTCATTAATAATTGGGCTCTCTTATGCTTTAATTGGCCCTCTTTTGAATCTAGAAGCCTAATTTATTGCATCATTTTGAGAAAAATATTGACACCAATCAGTAACCAATCATAATTCAGGTGTTTTTGGCTTTTGTGGCCTAGATTTAGTGATTTAGGTCTCATTCGCTACCTTGGGTGAATGAGTCCCACCTAGATTTTTGGGTCCCAAACTTGTTTTTACACCTTTCTAAGCACTTTTTATTTTTGGTGCCATACATTATGCCAAATGGGAATCATTCGCCATCTTTGGAGAATGAATCGTCTATGACCAAAATTCAAATTTAATTCAAATTTCCATTGAGATTTTATTCTCCTAGATCTGATGTAGGCTTATAGTGTTGTAATTTCAAGAATTCTTGCATAATTAAGTATAAATACAAGGTTCTTTCACTCATTTTTCACCTAAGACTTTTGTGAGAGCATTCATAATAGAAAATTGAGTTCACAAGAGCATTCAAGCATTCACAAGGTCATTCAAGTGTCTTCAAGGGTAGATTCTTCACCAATATTTGTAGCAACTCAAGATCCATCATCATGGAAAGGTTCTAATTGTATCACTTCACATTCATGATTCATTATCTTATTTCATCATTTTGGTTTAATTACCTAAAAGGGTTTTGAACAAGGAAAACCCGTATTCCCTAACAATCAATAATTTTTTCTCTCTCTTTGTGTGATTGTAGATCTAGGTACATTTAAGACTTGAAGATCATTGAAGATTAGGTTTCAAGCTCGTTGAATTTTTCCCCTTATTTGCAAGGTCAAAACCTTCACTAAAAGGTCATCTATAGCCCTAAAACTATAATTTCAGATTCGGGAACCTGAAGGAATAGATTGAGTGCAATAAGAAGAGTAGATCCAAAATTTGAATTTCTATAAAATCCAAACTAGATTCATTCGCCACCAGTGGTGAATGAGTCCCACTATAGGAATTTTTTAGAGATCTTGCCAGATTTGGATTCCCATTTGATTGAAAATTGATCCTGTGTAGAGATCCAGATTTGGGACTGATTCACCTAGAATGGAAAATTAGTCCCACTAGGCCATAAAATTAGGTTTTTTAGGATTTTAGAGCTCCATTCCATCTCTAGCAAGTTTCTATTTGTACACTTTCTTTTTTATAGTTTTCTTTTATGTTGTGTTCACATTTCAAAGTCATTTTGTGAAGCATTGCAACAAACTAGGTTTTGCATTTCATTATCTTTTTCAAGTTTAGAATTGGCGGTTAACCCCTCTTGTAGTCTAAATTCTTACCCTAGGATGCCCTATTGTCAGATCGGTTTCCCTCTTCTTTGTTGGATTGAGATCCCTAGGGTCATCCTTGAATGTGAAGTATAGAAGTTTGTTGCCCTAGGTCCTCAAACCCTTGTGGGGACCAAATTCTATCTTACAAAAGGCTATAATGTGAGAACCTTCTTATGCACTAATGTTATGCTTGGTGTGATTGATCCTAAAGCTTGGTCAGATCAAGCCTATAAAGCACTCAAGTTCTAACACAAGCACATTATAGCTTATTAAAACAAAAAAGAAGCAAACCATTTAATTTCATTTTTCACTATGTTCTTTCTTGCTCATGGCCAGAAAACCCAACAATTGCATGATCACATTTTGGAAGGATCAAAAGTTGCAATTTCTTCATTAAATCATTGTAATTTAATCTCGAGGATACTACCACATCGACTATGAGGTCAAATAGGAAAGCATTGCTTGCTTTTTTGTGATTTTGTTGATAAATAGGTAATTTTAGGTTTTTTTTTATGTTCATTTCTTTAATTTGTAGGATATGTTAGTCAACTTGAAAAACCTCCTCAAAATCATCAAAAACCATAGAAACAAGCACATGATAAATATCCTCAACAACCACAACAACAAACTCCACCAGCAATTCCTCAACCTCCTCTTGGTACTCAACAAAATTTAATGGGGGAAATTAAAAAATTAAAAAAATAGATTAAAGAGTTAATCATGAGATTGAATGATCCTTTATGTTCAATAGTGGAAAGAATACTTGCACATTCAATTCAGGACATTTTAACACATGTAGAGGCAATCAACAAGTAATTGAATGGTTGGGTAGATAGGAGGTAGGCACGAAGAAATTTTTATGCAGATAAATTATCATATAAAGAAGTAAAAGATGAAAAAATTACAAAATATGATTTGTGCTCGCTTTTCACCGAATCACACACAAATCAAAATATTAACCTTAATGCCAAGAGGTTTCCTATCCATTAGTTCCACCACCAAGGAAATAGGAATTTTTTTTAGGATAGGTGGTGGATGGTTTTTGACTATCCACCATGCAACAATAACGAGGTCTGCCAATATTTCTTGAGGAAACTCTAATACAAGTTTATCCTCAACAAAATCCCCAACTATTTTGATATGAGGGACTTTTAGGGGAGAGGTGGAGGGTCAACATAGAATAGACTAGGTGCATGTCAGGATCCTCAATAGCAAGGGTGATGAGCTCTCACTAGGCTAGCTAATGAGCACATCGTTATCCCTTCCATCACGAAGGAGAGTACTAAGGTGGACACTTTATAGTCTATTAGTTCTTTGACCCAGAGTATCATCAACATGTTAGTCTTGTAGTACAACACCATCTAGGGGAGACTTTGAGGTGTAGGATTCCACCCCATTCTTGTCAATTTTTTGGGTTTTCTAGTACATATGACCCCATAGACACTCAAGAGGTTGGTGTGTAGGATACATCTATAGTTGCAGAGATGACGATGACATATGACATTTTGAATGAGGCTTTCAACATTGATAATCAGGTAAATGTTAGCATGTTTATTGAATTTAATTTATTAAATTTCATTTTGAAATGCAATATTAACTAATTTAGTTTAATGATTGTAATAAAATTTTAGGGTCCCAGTGTTAATACTAGATATACTTTCCCTCCACTTGTTTATTACACCACTGCATCTACCACTGGCGTATGTAACTAGCAAAAAGTTATAAATATTACATATAAATAGTATTGGTATATGAATGGTATTCTAATATCTAATTTTGGAAGTTGAATAGGCTAATATTGGAGGCTTCGTAGGAACACATCTTAGTGCTAGTGGAGCTATACAAACCTTCACATAGGTAATAGAATAAAGAGTTTAACTAATGAATTGTACATAATAGATTTGTGTAGTTTATATTCATATCATTGATTAAATAGCATTGCACATATTTAAAACATAAAGCATTAATTCACATTGCATAACTAATAATTGGATGTTGATAGATGATAAAATTTCAATTACAATGTAGTTGTTTAGAAAGTCAACATAAGCAATGATGCGATTACTTCACATAGCATAAGTAATAACTAGGAGCAACTACCAACTGCATTCCATGAGACCACTTTTTATTGAAGAATTTTTCATATAGTTCACTTCCTTGTCTATTCTATGGATGCTTGGAAAAAAATTATGAACGAATAATAGTAAGCAATAACATAGACAAGGAAATGAATTTTTTGAGAAAAATCCTCAAATAAATTGTGTCTCATGGTGATGTCTATCACCATAAAAACCAGTTTCTTTGAGGTATTTTTTCAAACAACTCACTACCTTTTCTATACTACCACATTATGCATACATGTATACCCAAGAGTTTTATCAAATAGTTCACGTCCTTGCTGCTATCGCTAAAATTCTAAAAAGAAGCTTTCCAAAAAACTATAGATGGTTGGAAAAAAATATATCAAAACAAAATAGTAAGCAATAGCATTGACAAAGCAATGAGTAGTTTGAAAAAATGCCTCAATGAAATGTGGTCTCATGGTGATGTCCATCACCATTAGACCCAATTTATTTGAGGCATTTCATCATATAGCTCACCACCCTTTCTATGCTACCACATTTTCCATACATTTCTATCAAAGCCTTTTATCAAACATTTCACTTCATTGCTGCTATGGCTAAAAGCCTAAAAAGTGTGCTTTCCAAAAAATTATGGATGCTTAGAACAATCTATCAAAGCATAATAGTAAGCAATAACATAGACAAGTCATTGAGTAGTTTGAAAAAATGCCTCAAATAAATGTTGTCTCATGGTGATGGAATGCCATTCCATCACCATAAGGCCCAATTTCTTTGAGGCATTTTTTCAAATAGGTCACTACCTTTTCTATGTTACCATATTTTCCATACATGTCTACCAAAGAATCTTATCAAATAGTTCACTTCCTTTCTACTATAGCTAAAATCCTAAAATAGGTGTTTTCCCACAAACTATGGATGCTTGGAAAAAATATATCTATGCATAATAGTAAGCAATAACATAGATAGGGTAGTAGTGGGTGTTTTGAAAATTCCTCAATAATGTGGTTCCGGTTGTTGAATTCATCTCCATCACCATGAGATCCGAAATTTCTTTGAGGCATTTTCAAATATCTAACGCTTATGTTACCACATTTTCTCTCATGTAGTTCACCAAAGAATTTTTATCAAACATTTCACCTCCTTGCTACTTATGGGCTAAAATCAAATATGTGTCAAAACCCATATGGATGCTTGGAAAATATATCAAAGCATATTGTAGCAATAAGATAGGGTAGCTGAAAATGCCTCAATGTGGTCTCATGGTGATGGAATGCTACATCATCATGAGATCCAATTTCTTTGAGGCATTTTTCAAATAGTCACCACCTTTCTATGTTACTATTTTCCCATACATGTATACACCAAAATATCAAATAGTTCACTTCCTTGCTGCTATGGCTAAAATCCTAAAATAGACGCTTTTCAACAAACTATGGATGCTTGGAAAAAAATCTATCAAAGAATAATAGTAAGTAATACTATAGACAATGAAATGAGTAGTTTGAAAAAATTCCTCAAAAAAATGTGGTCTCATGGTGATGGAATTCCATTCCATCACCATAAGACCAATCATTTAGCCAAAATTCCCCTCCAAATTCTTTTCAAGGTCCTCATCCGCATCCCTAATTTACAAATCCATTGAACCTTCCATCTTTTATTCAAATTTTTCATATCCCCACCTCTCTCTCTTTATGTCATGATCAACCTCCATCTCATAACTAATACCACACTTTACCATCCACCTCATCCCAAGATAATATCATGGTGATGGAATTGAATGACACATTTTTTTGTAATGGCATTCCATCACCACGAGACCACATTTCTTTGAGGCCTTTTTTCAAATAGCTAACTGCCTTCTATATGCTATGAATTTTTTCATACATTTATACCAAATAATTTTATCAAATGGTTCAACATCATGCTGCTATGGATAAAATCCTAAAACAAGTTCTTTCAAAAAATCTATGGATAGGGAAAATAGTAAGCATGATAGTAAGAAATTTATAGTTCAATAAATACTCAAAATTTTGTTCATTATCTCATACATTATAACCCATGACATGCATCACTATTGTAGTTTTCATTATTGGATAATTTTTTGTTTTATTTTCCCATGTTGCAAGTAGAAAAACCTCCAAATTTTCATAGGTAAATGGAGCTTGGTGTATTTTATGCTATAGAATCCTCGATGCCAATCATGAGGGTATGAGACAAATTACTAAATTTCAATTTACATTCATTGTTATAGCTAAATTAGTTAGTGAAAAATAAAATTATTATTGATTCATAGTTTAATTTATCTTTGGATGATTTCTATAGGGCTTCAACACCCCACAACATGGGCATGAAAATATTTCCTTCGAGGAGAGTGATCATCTAGTGTTGGTAAGTGATTATTTTGTTAAATATATCATTTTTTTATAATTTAATTTCTATATATTAATGTCTTTACTTGTTATTGTAACACATAAGGCTTGATCAAGAACTAAACCCTAGGAGGAGCACTAGGAGCACTCCTTCACCTTGGAGTAAATGAGTGACAAACTTATCACCATTTGACCGACAAGCAAAGGGAAAGAGTTTGGTTCAAGAGCTTGAAGGGAAATGAAATTTGACTTTAGGGCCCTTTGTTGTATACCTATATGGCTTTTCTTGACATAGTTTGTATTACATATATTTAACATTGTATTCCTATATGGAATTCTTGTAAGCCTATATGACTATTTTGTATATATAAATTCATACTTGTAGCGACATATATTGATGTATTCCTACATGGCTATTTGGTTAATACAAATACATTTTATCAATGGTGTCCATATTTGCATTATAAATCCATAATTCAATAGATATGAGTGATGTGTATTCAAGTCTACACTTTACAACTTACGTGTATACTTTTTGATCTATGTATTCATGCATATAATTTGTATCAATGCATATACTATGTATTCATGTGTACACCTCAAGGCTTACATGTATTTGAGTACTTGTGCTTCACTTATTCACATGTATACTTATAATTGGTTAGCCCTAGAATTTCTCATTGATGTATTTCACTGTTTTTTCTTGAATAATTATTGATTGATGCTAAACAATTTTATTAGCTGATGCTAAACAACTTCAATCTTTCTAAAAATGATTCAGCAATGATGTATCATTTTCTTATGTGCTAATTCAATATGGAATCGAAGGAAGAATTTAAAAGGGATAAAGCTAGGAGGAGAGGGAAGATATATATTTATAGTGTAACCTATTGTACCTTTTCTATACAAACCTCTAATGGATCTTGTATACTTTTCTATTCCATTTTCTACTTTTCATATCCCAAATTCATTGGTGGATCATCACTTCTCTCATATTTTTTCCTTCTCCTATTCTACGTCATCACCTCCACTTTTGGTATTCTAAAATTAGCTCTAGTTTTTAGTGGGCACCCACTAAGATTCAAAGGAGTCAATAGTTTATGGTGAGTTCCCACTAATATTTAATTTCTTCTAGGACATTTGATATGATTATGAAGGATTAGGAATAGGGGTTGTAATATCTCATGTATCAACATGTATTTATATCTCTTCTTTGGGATATTTTTAGTGTCTAATTATGGTTGAGGCTCTAGTATCAACATATATCAACACCTCTTGTTCATTATTTTCTCTAGCTAGGTTAGAAGCCACCATGTGTGCTCATATTTCTATTGACCTATGATTAGGTTGAGCTATAAATCTTTCATTTTTTTCTAAAATCTTGTAAAATTTCCTCTTTATAACAACCATATAGTTGTAAGGGAAATGTGCATAATTAAAAAATATCTTTCCCTTGCTAGACTTGAGGAAAATCATACAATATTTTAAGAGTCTTGTAGCCTTATCATTTGTGATTAGACCCATAATAGGAATAAGAGAGTTACCTGAATACTAATATTAATAATAATCAATTCAATGTAAGTATGAGATCCACACAGTAATTGGATAATAAAAAAATTGAGAATGAAAAGGTTTAGGCTTTCCTCAACTATTTTGACACCTAGAATTTTTACCTCTTTCATGCAATCATATGCTTTTGGTGTGGAAAAACTAGACTTTTCAAATGTCATGTGAATCTTTCTCTTTTCCTTTCCTTTGCATGTCATCATAAGGGATTGAGCCAGTTGAATGTAGCTCATAGTGATTCAACATGTTTGGGTGTGAGATAGGACCATGCCTAGTGTAAATGTACCTATTTGGATGTGTTGGTACACTCTGTTTGGTTGTATGAGTTGCATAAAAAAGTTGCACCACTTTGCAACTTCACACTACTTGCATTCGACAACTTTTTCCTTAACTAAAAAGTCATCACCATAGAAAACTCCTCCGAGATAGAAAAAATTGAGAGAGGTTATTGTAGAAGGGCTCAACACAATCCCTCTACCTTAGATATAGAGTTTGTAAGCATCATGGTTTCTGAGTAATAGACCGTTAAATATTGTAGCCATTTTGCACTTTTGACTCTTAAGGGATCGAGTTGGTTGAACATAGCTTGGATTGATTGGTGTGTTTGGGTGAAAGAGTACCATTCCTAGCATAAACATACCCATCTGAACATGTTGGAATAGTTTTTTTGGTCACATGAGTTGTAGAATGAAAGTTGCACCACTTTACAACTTTACACTACTTTCATTTGACAAATTTTTCTCAACCGAAAAGTCGTCACCATGGGAAAATTCCCTTGAGATGGAAAAAACTCAAAGATTTTATTGTAGAGGGGCCCAACACAATCCTTCTTCTTTAGATGAAGAGTTTGTAAGCTTCATGGTTTTTTAGTAATAGCCCGTCAAAGATTGTAGACATTTTGCACTTCAGACTCTTAAGGTATTGAGCCGGTCGAACATCGCTTAGAGTGATTCGGCATTTTTGGATGTGAAAGAGGACCATGCCTAGTGTAAACATACCCATCTAGACACATTGAAAGTCTCTTTGGTCACACAAGTTGTAAAATGAAAGCTACACCATTTTGCAACTTTACATTGCTTGCATTTGAAAACTTTTTCTTCAATTGAAAAGTTGTTACGATGAAAAAAAACCTCCAAGATAGAAAAAAATGAGGGGTTATTATAGAGGGTCCCAACACAATCCTATAGTCTTAGATGAAGATTATGTAAGCATCATAGTTTTTGAATAATAGCCTGCCAAATATTGCATCTATTTTTCACTTTGGACTCTTAAGAGATTGAGTTGGTTGAACATAGTTTAGAGTTATTGGGCTTGTTTGGGTGTGAAATATGACCATGCATAGCATAAACCTACCCCTTCGAATGGTTTGGAACAATTCATTTGGTTGTATGAGTTGTAGAATGAAAGTTGCACCACTTTGCAACTTTACACTACTTGCATTTTATAACTTTTTCCTCACCTAAAAATTTATCACCACAGGAAAAAACCTCTGAGATAGAAAAAACTGAGAGAGGTTATTGTAGAGGGGCCTAATATGATCCCTCTATGTTAGATGGATATTTTGTACTTGCTTCATAGTTTCCAAGTAATAGCTTGTCAAGGATTGCAACCATTTTACACTTTAGAGTCTTAAGGGATCGAGCCAGTTGAACATAGCTCATCATGATTTAGCGTATTTGTGTGTGAAAAATGATCATTCCTAGCATAAACATACCCATATAAAAAAAATTAATAGTTTTTTTTGTCACTAGAGCAAAAGGTACACCACTTTACAACTTTACACTACTTGCATTTGACAACTTTTTCATCAACTAAAAAGTCATCACCATGGGAAAACACCTCCAAGATAGCAAAAAAAGGAGCAGTTAACGCGATCCCTTTGCCTCAAATGGAGAGTTTGTAAGAATCACATTTTCTAAGTAATAGCTCATCAAAGAGTGCAACCAATTAGCACTTTGAACTCTTAAGGGATCAAGCCAGTTGAACGTAGCTTGGAGTGATTGGGCATGTTTGGTTGTGAAAGAGGATCATCCCTAGTATAAATCTATCCATCCATATGTGTTAGAGCAATCCATTTGGTCATATGAGTTTTATAATAAGAGTTGCACCACTTTACAAGTTTACACTACTTGCATTTGACACTTTTTCCATCAAGAGAAAATTGGACACCACGAGAAAATGACTCTAAGATAACAAAAATTGAGATAGATTATTATTGTAGATGGGACCTATGTGATCCTTATGCCAGGTTAGACAAAGTTCCTACAAGTGACACTGTCTCCAAGTAATAGGTTGTCAAAGATTGCTTCCCATTTACAATTTGGACTCTTAAGGGATTTCACCGTATGAATGTACCTCAAAGTTATTCAGCATGTTGGGGTACAGAAGAGGAGAATGCGTAGCCTAAACCTACCCATAAAAAGGTGTTGGAACTGTCGGTTTGATCATACAAGTTGTAGAATACAAGTTGCATCCCTTTGCACATTGCATGCATGTGAAACTTTTTCCATCAAGTGAACATTATATTTAAAAGAATACATGAAAATATTTGATGATTCATCTATAAGCTTAGATCTATATGTGGAAGAAAGGAGGGAAGAATCAAATAGTTTTTGAAGTCAAATCAAGTGAATATTACAGGCACAATGCTTGGTCAACACTAGAAGTAATTTGATAGATCACCATGAAATTGGAAAGGTAGTGGGTTGTTTGAAAAAATGGGTCCAAAAAATGGGGTCTCACAGTGATGTACATTACTATGAGACCTCATTTCTTGAACCCATTTTTTCAAAAAACCCACTATCTTTCCAATTTCACCAAATTGGAAAGCTACCAGGTGAAATTGGCAAGGTAGTGGACTATTTGAAAAATGGGTACATCATTGTGAGATCCCATTTTTTCAAATACCTCACTATCTTTCCAATTTCACCAAATTGGAAAACTACTAGGTTAAACTAGCAAGGTAGTGGGATGTTTCAAAAAATGGATCCAAGAAATCGG
>VDFB02105785.1:457218890-457302687 GCA_007258455.2 Sequoia sempervirens
GAGATAAATCATCGACATAGGATAGAAAACTCACTCCGATGGTCCATGTCTTGCTGATGACTTCCATTGGAAAAATAGATCCAATGTCACACCAATCTAACCTCTTTAGGAGTTTTAAATAGACCTACACCATGTCATCACGGAGACTCTTGGCGATGACCATCGAAGCCAACCCATCAGTGAGAGATCAATCATCGACACAAGATAAAAAAATCACTCCAATAGTCCATGTCTTGCCGATGACTTCCATCGGCAAGACATATCTAATGTCACATTGATCTAACCTCTTTAGGAGTTTTAAATAGACCTACACCATGTCATCGTGGAGACTCTTGGCAATGACCACCAAATCTAACCCATCAGTGAGAAATCAATCATTGACACAAGATAGAAAACTCACTTTGATAGTCCATGTCTTGCTGATGACTTCCGTCAGCAAGACAGATCCAATGTAAGACTAATATATTCTCTTTAAGATATTTAAATAGACCTACACCATGTCATCATGGAGACTCTTGGTGATGACCATCGTAGCCTACCCATCGATGAGAGATCAATTATTTATTTTCTATTTGAATTACGCCTAAAGTCCTGATTGATAGGCTGATTGAAAAACATATATAGCTTTCAAACGGTATCACATTTTTTGAATCCAAAACATGTGTCACATTCTATGCTTCATATACTATAATATTAAAAAAGAAAAAGTTGAATTCCATGAAGTTTTGACCAAGTTAAGGTGGTCAGACATACGAGTTTTTATATTTTTTAAAAGGTATAATAAAAAAAAATCATAATTAATTATTTACTTGGAAAAAAATTACAAAAAATATGCATCATATTAGGACATGAGTCCTCTACTTATATCTAAAATATTATCATTTTATTGTGGTTAGGGTGGTCAAACAGACACCTACTTCTTATTTTTTCCTTGAAATTTAAGTAAAACTGCATTGAAATTTCAAATTTTCACTAAATATATATATATATTTTAAATAAACCTACCACTTTAGAAATTACATTCAATTTTCTATAGATTTTATTCTTATATATTTTTTAAATAATATAGATAACTTATTCAAATTTTTATGTCAAGTTGCCTAACTCTTATTTTTCTGAATTTTTTGCCACTTAAGGGCCTATTTTTTCCATGGTGATCCTGCACATACCCCTAAAAAAACACATGTAAGAAACATAAAAAAAAAGAACAAACCAGTTTTTGGATGAATACAAAATGGTGCCTTCAGCAAGTGATTCATATGCTTTCACACCTAACAAGACATTAAGAATATTTTAGTTTTCCTTTGTGAAACTAACTACTTACAGAAAAAAACCAAAAACCAATATTATATACCTCCGTGTCTAGCCAAGGGTAGGTTTAAGAGAAAACAATTTCCTCAATGCAATATTGAAAAATATGAATGTGTGTGTAGGTTTGTATTACTCAAAATATTATTTCACTGCCTAAGGAAAAATACCAAAGTGATGTTCTAAATTTCAATCTTCACATAGGCTCCCTTATTGCTACACATGCATATACAAGCATTACTCGAGCTCTAAACTATTCAAATATTAAGGAAATTTAATTACCTATAAGATGGAAAGTTGTTGTTTAGACATAATCCATCATCTTTTACATATCTTTATTCACTCCTAGAGCTTCAGATAATTTTTTGTAAATGAGATAGAAATGTGAATCTTTTATGAAAAAAAAAATTATTAAAAGAAGGGGAGAGAGAGCCAAGGGTAGGGGGAAAGAGAATGCTTGAATGTATAGAAAAGTATAACATTTTGATCATTATAACAATGAAATGGATCTTAAGCTTGAAGCATTAATATAATTTAGAACATTTATGATCAAGAATGAATGTAAATAGAGAAATTTTTTCATACCTGCAGATGGTACAAAATTTCATGGTTAAGTGGAAGCCTCCCATCAACAACAAGATACAAATATCCATGTATCTATCTCAATTGAACCTTTAAACCCTTTAGAGTTTTCAAATTTTCCACTAACCTGTTATGCACAAAAGTCAAATTTTAGAGTTATGTCACCACTAAAAATAGAAGAAACAAAGCTTTGAAATGAAATCCTCACACAACACAATGTTGTATTTATACAAAGCCATACAAACAAACTAAACTCAAAACATTTGAATGGAAACAACTTCCAATTATGACGCAGAGCATGGATTCAGGGTATAAAGTATCATTTTTCTGCCACCATAGTGAAAAGTTAGCACTTTCTTTCATCTTTGCATATTGTTTTGATGCTTCAAATGATGTATTTCTTATATTGAAAAGTGCATTACCTTATTGATCTTATCTTTTTTTCGAGAATAGTTTAATATTCTCTACTTAACAGGGCCAACCATGTAACGGTGGAAGCTCATTTGGCCCCTCCCCTACCCCCCCTCACATCACTCTCAATTCCCCATACCTAATCATATAAAATTAATCATTAATCCAATAATAATATATAATATTAATTCATTAACATATAACATTCATTCATTAAAATATCTACATTCATTCATTAACATAACATTCATTCTTTCCAGTTCTTACGACATCGAAAATATGGTTGTCATGATATGATTACAATCACTTTTTTCTTCTATTTTGTGAAAGCCAAAATATGAAGTGGAGTATCGTTTTATAAATCATTTGTCCCCCCTTTAGTTTTTTTTCCCTCTGCTCATGATCTTAATGTATGCCTAGTCGTGTGCTCATGACGTGGACGTTGCTGCAAGGGGGGTCTACTGCATAAAAAAAAAATCTTAAATTGACATGTTTTATTATTATTGTTAAAAGTATTTCATTAATTAAAAGAACATTAGAGTGGTTCTCTTTACCTAATGGGTCCACATCATGTTCCTGAACTTCTCCTATAAACTCATGATCAACATGTTGAACACCCTCTAAATCCTGATCTATAGTTGAAACATGAAAGGTTACATTAATTAATACACCAATTGAAATTAAATATGTTTAAAAGAACATTAGAGTGGTCCTCTTTACCTGATGGGGTGACATCATGTTCCTAATCTTCTCTAGCCTGATCATGCTCAACACATTGATCACACTCTACATGCTCTAAAGTTGAAACATGAAAGGTTACATTAATTAATACACCAATTGCAATTAAATATGTTTAAGAGAACATTAGAGTGGTCCTCTTTACCTGATGGGGCCACATCATGTTCCTGATCTTCTCTAGCCTAATCATGCTCAACATGTTGATCACACTCTACATGCTCTAAAGTTGAAACAAGAAAGGTTACATTAATTAATACACCAATTGCAATTAAAGATGTTTAATTGTATTAATCCATATTGTGTTTTGTATATCACATGAATACATCTAGTACCGGGATGCACACCATGACCTTTGTCCATAGGTTGTGCTCCACCCTCACCAGGCTACATTCCAATTTCATGTGCAGTATTATCATTGCTTGTATGTTTAAAACAAATAGGCATGTAATTACTTTATGGTGGAAATTAATATTGAATAGATTGCACAAGTATTCAATTCTAAATAAAATTTATTGAGTTTATTTACCTACATGTCATATGTAGTGTAAGATTGTGTTTTCCTAGCCAAGACTCTTAGTGGTTTAGCCAAGGCTCCATAGCCTTGCTGGAAGGAAATCTTCAGGTCCTCTTTTGTTGGAACTCTATTGAATTTAGAGCCCTGCATTTTTGCATAAGATCATGAATTTTGCTTCTCTGGTGTGATAAAAAAAAATTGTTTTCAATTTATTATTTGGATGCAATATTTCATTTATTGATACTTACAATTCATGTGGCTAATTTCATATAACCACCAGAGCCAAGTTTGTGTTGCCCGCGTTTTTCTAGTCTTTCCTTTGTTGCCTTCAATGTGTCGGGCAGCCTATGAAATTTTTTAAATATGTTAGATTATGTAAAAAGAAAGAGTAATTAGTATATAATTATATTTTTGATAGTATCACATACCTTCCTTGGCCTAGTCGTGTCTTTCTTTTTTTCTTTTCAGCCTTTTGCTTTCCATCCGACACTAGGTCCTTCCACTCCCTCTCCAGAATCATGGAGGGATGCTCGTACTTTTTTTTCTTCTCTAAATGTCACCTATATTGGTCCCTCACATACTTTAGATAGGTACCATATTTCTTAAGGACCTTGATTCGATTGAATGTTTTATCACCAAACAACACAACTAAATGGTTAATGAGCTCATCTTTTAAATCTTTATTTTGGGCATTCCACCATGTACGTATGGTGGGCCTGAAGAGCTCCAATGTAATATTACTTAGATGTTTATAAAAATCATCATTTCCTACAAAATGATCATGGGATCAATAGTCTAAAAAGAGTGATCAATAAGTAAATTTTAATTGGATTATATATAATAATAATTAAGGTTTTTTAAAGTACCTGGGACCTTCTCTATCTTTACGGGAATGAAATCCTTGATCACCACAAATGAGACCAAAAATGTTCCCATACTAGTAATACGAGAACATCCAAGAAATGCTGATAAAACATCACTAATATTAGTGGCCTTTGCATCCCCAAGTACATGTTTTGACACATGTTTTGGCATGTGTTCGCTACTAGAGGGTGCATTAACGGATGCCTACATGGTATGTGTTTCTGACATTTTAGATGACAATATAGGCATGGATGATGTCAGATGATGTGATGTATGCATAGGAAGATCAGGTTGGACACTTGTACCAACTCCTACTCCTCTAGCATCACTTGCAACACCTTGATCATGGCGAGGAGCATCATGAGGATGCAAAAAATCTTGTAAAAACAACACATATTTTAGTTCATGACATAAAAGAGCACAAAATATAAAACCATGAATGAACTTATGTTATAATTAAAAACCTCATGACAACTTGCAAGTTTTGTGCTCTCTTAGTCAATATTTTAACCCTCTCTCTTATCTCATCTATTTGAGGCACTATGGATAACAACTTAAGGATTTCTTCATTGCATTTTTTGTGGGTCTTCCTTATCATATCAAGAGGGTTTGTTGAATCAGTGATGTCATCATCACATAATATTGACTGCACCTCCTAATGGATGCTCTCATCTATTACTAGTGCCTTTCCCCGATCAGTCGATTGCAACAAGAATAATAAAAACATTATCAAAATTAACCCAATAAACTTATGAAAAAAACATAATAATAAAGCATTTTGCTTGTATCTAATTTGTACAATTACAATGAGGTAAACTTGTCAGGTAGAAGCACATAAAGATGCATCATGATTTATGCTCTAGGCCAAAGACTTCCCTATATGATCAATGTCCCACTATGACAAAAATTAAATATAAAAAAGCGTTACCAAAATGAAACCAATAGACTTACGAAAAAAACATAAGAATAAAATGGTATATTGGAGTCATTAATTGGAGGTTGGGTAAAATGGTACATAGTACACACCAAACCCATAGAAACTGTGTTTGTAACTAAGTGATTCAAATTGTAATCGATTAGCAACTCTTCCCCTACAGTTATTGATTTTATCGCACATACGAATACACAGTTTCCCTCGCGTGCCTCAAATATGCAATTGGGTTGCTTATTTTTTGACCCAGATCATGTTCTATTTATAAACCTTGCAATATTACCTGATGCTTTCGGCATTCCGTCAATGTACATAGCCACTCCTTTATTTTGATCCTTATCTTTCAGTTGTATATAATTTGCTGATAGTGCATACCTACACATACTTCGTGTATATCAAACTAGTTGCATCCAATCTTTATAACTGTAACATGGTCCTACATACTCTATCAATTCAGTAATTTTTTTGTAATAGACCTTTATTCCATCCATGCAAAATAGGCCCAAACCATGTAATGACGATGGTGCTATGCGATATATCCCCTCGTTGACAAAAAAATCAGTGTTTATTGAAGGAAGTTCCTTGGGTACCCATTGTTTTTGTAGATGTTTGTACCTCAAGGGCACCTTAATATCACCTATTCTCTCATCATCATAAGAACATGACCCCCCTTTAGCAAGAAAAAATTCCATGCATTTATAGAATTTTCTTCTAGTCTTTTGACCTCTAGTTGATCTCCCTCTTTTAGACCTACTACATGTCTCACTTTCCTCTTCTCTTATTGAATTTCCCTCGCTCGAGGAAGATAGATATGATAAATACCTATTTGGTGGTACTTACACTCATAAGGATGTTGGATGAAGTTCTTTCATGGTGATGTGATCCCAAGGTCACATTATGATTAATCTATCATTTCATCACTAGAATTTCACAGGTTATAAGGTAATCAAGTCTTGATAGATTGCAAGTTATTTTTACTACCATCCAAATATGTCCATCACAAATCAAATCTACTTAATGTTTTAACTCCCAAACTTTGTAACAAGTGTGAAATGTGGCTATGGTTCACCAGTTACACAACCAAGGCCTCAAATGTATTCTCTAATTGTACTCAAAGGGATTTTTCTCTTCATTCAAGTAAATAAACTTGAAGGGAAACACCACCAAGTGGCTTATTTATCAATCTCCATACACTTGTGCGGCTGAGCGAAAGCACCAGATTTGACTTCCATGTCTAAGTGTAGTTGAATGCAGAGGAGCAAGTGGTAATGATGTCCTGTTGCTCATCATAAGCTTCATGGCTTTTAGAATAATTTTTTTAAGTCATCTTGGAAAATCTTCCTGTGTAATAATTTCTGTTTTGACTCCTCTCTGGTATGTTTTAAGGTAGGGATAGATGGTTGCACGGTGTCGTCTCTTAGTTCTCATGACAAGGTTTTACGACTTCAAAGAGTGAGCAATGTCTCATGGAATTGAAACAACAATAATTTTGACATGGTTCAATGGTAGATTCGGGATGCAATCTTGTAGTTATTCTTACCAAATTCAAAATTATTCTAATGAACTCAACAAATATACATGGGATGACCACCCATCATAGGAAAGATTCTTCATTTTCACTTTTAGGTGTTAAAATTTAACAATACCTTGATTGATGAAAGAGCCTAAAGAGCCTTTCTCCATGGTATCCAAGTACACATACCAGCGGTCTTATCTTATACAGTTGGACATGATTTAAAGTACTTAGCTAGGAATTATTCATTTAACCTAAGGTTTTCTCACAATGCCATCATTGGAAAAGTATGATCAAATTACTCTATTATGAAGAATTAGTCTATTTGCCTCTAGTAATCACTATAAATGTTCGTAAGGATAAAATGACTAATTGCATCAGGTAGGAGAGAATCAACTTTGAGTTCTTCAAAGATTATATTCCTCTATTCATAATTTTTAAGGGTTGTGTGTGTAGAAGGTTATCACTACCAAGAAGGGAGGCGACCTTTCCTTGCATATGTTTGTGGTGGAGGTATTAGAGAAGAATCCTATGCCTCTATTTCCATTTTAGATCAGCTTATCCTAGCATATACTTGGGCTAAGTCTACAATTGCTTCAGACTCATGCGATGAAGGCTATGTGTGATGAAATCATAGACCTTAACCAAGATGTGGGTAGATTATGGGAGTTTTGTTAAGACCTGAGGCTGGTCGATAAAAAAGTGAAAGACTAAGCTATTTTTATTTTTTTTTGTCTTATCCTATACCATTATACGAGAATGGGGGTGCCAATGTATGAGAAGATCTTTGGAAACTAGGCATGGAAATTGTGGGTTAAAGAGAATGGGTGTGCCAAACTTATAGTACTCATTGTCCCTTGGTCGTCGATTTTCCCTAAGTGCCCTCAACCCCATCCTCAATGCTGGTATTGACCTTTTTTTCACTCCTCCAAGCTCTTCCTCAGAACTGATATTGACCTTGTTTTCACAACTCCAAACTCTTCGTCGGAGCTGGTATTGACCTTGTTTTAACTCCAAACTCCTCCTTAGTGCTGGAATTGACCTTGTTTTCACTACTCCAAACTCTTCATCGATGTTGGTATTGACCTTTCACTTCTCCAATTTGACTAGCTACAAGCTGGTTTCGTAGGTTTTAGAGCACTGTTAATTAAATTGAAAATTATGGCACCATTTAGCTAGGTTTTATTATTCTACAATATAGTTAAGCACATATTTTAATAATAAATATTATAATTAATAATTAATAATAAGTATATTTTTATATAATACAAAATATAATTAATATAATATATATTTAATATAATAGTAATATATATTAATATAATATTAATATGAGAGAGAGAAACTAAATTTGGATTGGTTGTTTCATGCCAACAATCCAAGGATGGAATGTGTCCTTGGGGAGTTATGCTCAAGGTAGCATGCCATTTGATTAAAGATATGATAATTCTCCTTTAAGACATCTTCAATGTACCCATTTCACACTTAAGGAGACAAAGATAAATATAGGGAAGAAAATATATATAGAGAGAGGGAGATAATGAAAAAGAGACAAATAGAAAGGGAGACAAGGAGATAGAGAGAGGTAGAGAGATAAAGAGATAAGGATGAATAGATAGAGATATAGGGAGGGTGATTGATATATCTCTCCCTGTCACTCTCTATCTCTCTATATCTCCCACTATTTATGTCACTCCCTCTTCCTCCCTCTATCTATTGAGCTATCTCTCCCTCTCCCCCATTTCTCTCTCATTCACTCTATCTCTCCCTCCATCTCTCCTACTCTATATCTCTATCTCTATTTCTCTTTTTATCTCCCTCACTCCTCTCTCTATCTCTTTCTATCCATATCTTTCTCTACCTCTATCATGATCTCTCTATCTCTTTCACCATCCCCCTTTATCTCTCTATATCACCCCCTTTCTATTTCTCTTCCTCTCCCTCTATATATATTGATCTATCTCTCCCTCTCTCCCCCATCTTCTTCTCTCTCTCCTTTTCTACATATCACTCTCCCTCTCCCCCTCTTCTTTCTCTTCCTCTCTTCTCTCTTTTCCTCTTCAACCTATCTCTCCTCTACCTATCTATATCCCTTTCTCTCCCTCCCCCTCTCTATCTCTCACCATCTCTCCCTCCCTATCCCCCTATGCATCAACTCTCTATCTCCACCTCTCTTCCTTTCTCTTCCCATATATCTCCATCTCTCTTTCTCTTCCCATATATCTCTATCTCTCCCTCTTAATCTTCCCATCTATCTCTATCTCCCCATATATTAACTAAGAAGCCATGCAAGCATACAATAGTATATGTTAGTAAAACTATAATAGTGTTTTATCAAACTATAAGTAACACTTATCTTTCTAATGTCAATCCTTCTTATAAAAATAGTGTTTTATCAAACTATAAGTAGATTATTGTCACCACCTTCATTCAACATGAAATGCCAAATGTAGCAATTGTTTTTTTGCTTTGTCAAGTTTCATTAACCAAGCTATTTACTAGGTTTAATAAAGTTGTGTTATGACCCTTTGTCTCTTTAAAATAATTAGACAATATTAGTGAGATTAGGAAGGGGAGAAAACTAAACTCCTTCAAAATAGGGCTAGTTTTGGGTTTGTTGGTTTTAATTGCATACTATATACTTAATTCCTCTAGGATAAATAAGTAACTTTAGATCATTTTCTTATTTGTGTATCCTAACTAATATAGAGGAAGCTTTTTTATTTTAATTGACCACTACATAATAGTTTATGTGTTGAAAGAATTATTTCCATTCTTTGTAGTTTTTACATTGGAATAGAAATCATATTTAATTTCATGCCAATATACTTCTTTCATAAAGATATTTGTTTGAAATAAGTGCTTCATAACCCATCTAATCAAATCATAACCTATCAAAAAGGAAATAGGAATTTTCTAAAGAAAAGAACACTTCACCCAATCATAAGTGTATGGCCTTTGCAGAAAGTAGTAATCCACCTTAGCAATAACAACTACCTGATTTAGACCTAGTAGGTTCAACTCAACCAACCTATCAATATGCCTTTAAGAGGCTTCCAAAAAGTTTAAAATGACCAATTTAAAAAATTCAAACAACTCTCAAAGCGTGACAAAGAACAAAAGTCAGATTTCACACTTTGACTCCTTGAATCCTTTTAACAGTGCAAACCTAGTTTTTGCCCAATAACTCAAAACTTTCCCAAAACACTAGAGAAACCCTTGATGGTTTTAGACACCCATTTTGGAGTTATTAAACATATTTCAAGGGCAAGTACAAGTTATTTTGCAAATTTTACAGTGATTTTGCACTCGTTGATTCCCTAAAGAAAACCTTATCTTGAGTATAATCCATCATAGTCACATATGATCACATAATTCTTGACCATTTGATATTATGAAAAAACTCTAAAATCTAGTATTCAAATAACCCATATCAGCAATAATTTGTGTAGGTCTCTCCGATTCATAAATCATTATATTCTCATTTTCAGCATATTGGCAAAAGAACATAAATGTCACACTAATCAAATTACATAAGAAGATACACATCAGGATGACATGGTCCACAGTCTCACCGATAAATATTTTTGTCAGCAAGACAAGTTCCATCAGGGTGAAATGAAAAGGTCAGACCGAGCATATAGGTCTCATCGATGAAGTTCCAACGGTAAGAAACCTCTCTTGTCTCACTGATCAAAGCACAAGGAGTTGTATCAGAAGGAGTCTTGGCGACATGAGATCGAAGGAATAATCATTAGGGAGACTTATAACATTGGGTAAATTACTGAATGTCTTAGCGATACACCATGTCTTGTTGATGAAGAAACAAACAGATAAAGATAGTCGTCGGGGTGACTCTTGGTGACATTTATATGAATCAGATGGATAGATTATGTGATATTGGCATAATGTCTCCCCGACCAACATAATGTTTAATGAACGTTAGTCCAACATTAATAAAATGATTGCCCAAATTTTGAATTATCTTTCTGATAGAACATTTGATGTGATAGTGGGTAAATTCGAAGATCACCTATGCTCATGTTCAAAGCTAGGATTACTAAAGAAGACATATCAAGGAGATTAGCTTATGGTCTCATCGATGAAGGGAATCTATCAGCAAGACACGTCATCTAGGCATGAAAAATATATGCTCACCCAAACTATTAAGTCTCATCTCTGAGAGTCTCTATGTTGACATGGTGTAGGTCCATTTAAAACTCCTACAAAGGTAAGATTGGTGTGACATTAGATCTATCTTGCCAATGAAAGTCATTGGCAAGACATGGACTATCAGAGTGAGTTTGCTATCCTCTATTAATGATTGATCTCTCACTGATGGGTTGGCTTTGATGGTCATCATCACTTGAGTCTCCATGATGACATGGTGTAGGTCTATTTAAAACTCCTAAAGAGGTTAGATCGGTGTGACATTGGATATGTCTTGCCAATGGAAGTCATCAGCAAGACATGGACTATCAAAGTGAGTTTTCTATCCTGTGCCGATGATTGATCTCTCACCTATGGGTCAGCTTCGGTGGTCATCGCCAAGAGTCTCACTGATGAATTTTCATTGATGAGATCATCATTTATTTCATTGACAGGAGCACTATGAATATATTCGTGAGACATGTGCCATTGGTGTAAATCCTGAATGTTCACCTAACCCGCTAAGTTACACCGACGGGAGGATATCGGCAAGAGTTATGGCGACATATTGTCTGATCAAATAAAACACTTCCTTAGACCTAAGGACTTTAGTGGATCAATTGATCACAATTGGGGAGATTGGTATTGCTTGGAAGATGCTACTATGGTAAGGGTGTTTGGTTTTGAGGATTATCCATTCATTTCTCCTAAAATATTCCCAGATAGGATTGCATATTTGGAAATTGTAATACAAATGGATTTTTCTAGTTTCATGAATTTTGGTTCATCCGGAAAATAGGCACTTATACCTAGTACTCTATTCTTTGGTGATTTTACTGTGCTTGCAAAGGAAGGATATGATTTGATCCTTGATAAATTAATGTAGTATAATATGAATAAGGGTCCACCAAGAGAAGGTTTTCATCCAGAGGGATATATCAATTCTACCAAACAAAGGATAAAATTTGGATGATATCATCATGTGCCTTATCAGTTTGATGACATGATTAGAAATTTGGAGGCAGAGAGAGTGGTGGAGGAATACAACCAATGGTTGTTAGATACATGGTTCCCTTTTTTCTGGAGATAAGGAAACTGGAGAAGATATTCCATGAGACCTACCCAATAGGATTTCCAAATTAAAAACTAATTATTACAATTTCCCTCCTAGAGAACTAAGTGTTGAAGAGAGCCAAGATACAAACACCAGACAGATGGCATATAGGTCATTTCTAGTAGGAAATGAATTTGTGAATTATTTAGAATTCAGATCTTTCTTGTATAAGCAAAAAGGAAAGGAGATAAGGGAGACCGTTAATAATATTACACCAAGCAATGAGGAGTAGCTACTAAATAATTTGAAATTAATTGTGGATAGAGAAATGGCTAATATGACCCCCGAAAAAGGAAGGAAAATGTTAGAGGATGTTGGAGTTATGATCTTTGTAGGGCTGGATTTGAATTTGGCATTGGTGTTTGATAGCTTCGTAAAGGATAAGAGTACCAAACACAACCTTAGTCTGGAGGGGGTGAAAAAAATAAATGTTAGATCCAAATATAACCTGGATGGAGGATCACTCATGATATGGGCCTTGTATCCACCTCATAGAAAGTTAGTGGTGATTGATACTGAGAAAGCATTTGGACATGTCATCACTCTAAAGGTTGGAAAGGTAGATCCTATGGTGACTGCAGACATTGGGATTACTGTGGCAAAAATAGATAAAGCCCAAATACAAATGTTGATAAAAGAAAAGGAAATGTACAAAATGAATAATGAAAGGATCATGAGAGAAAATGATCATTTGAAGTACATGCTAGGAGTCATAATGGGACTTCCTAAATTAATAACACATGGTGAAAGCTCACAGGTAAAAGATCATTGGGAGGAGTCAACTGCATATTCACAAGGTAAATATGATACACTCGCTGCAATAATCAGAAAAATGCAGACCAACTTAACGATTTGGTTGAATAAACTATGGGGAGAATATTCAAAGAACCATGTTATAGGGCTGGAACACAAGAGAATTGATGGAAGGATTGAAGAAAAGTTCCAAGAATTAAATGAAAGAGATGTTCCTCATAGTGTGGCCATTGGTATGGGTAACCAAATTATAAAGAGGCACATGGACTATTATAAGGAACTATGACAAGATGCAAATGGGCTAGTTGATGTTACAAATATGGGACTACCTACACTATTTGAAGATGGAGAAAAGTTGAAAGAGAAAGCCAAGTGGATTGAAGAATGTGAATTGATGTTGCAGGGAATTTTGGAAAATGGTCTAGGGAAGGATTCAACATTGGACGAGAGTTGTGAGCACAATGAAAGGATGATAAAGGTGGAAATATTGGCCAGGAATGCATTAAGAAATGTCGATACTCATGAACGATGGGATTATCTAGATCATTTATCAAATGTTCATCTATGGCTAAATAGAGCCTAATCTCTTGTTTTAATTAGTTAAGTAAAATAGAACATTTGTGAAGGGACATGTCCCTTCCAAGTTTTGATGTATTTATATCTGTTCCATAGTAATGCAACAGATATAGGCATTAGGAGATATTCAGTAAATAGCTTTCTAGCAAAATGCTTTCATATACAGAGACTCAGATGCATGTATTTTGGTGGAGTAAATGAAGATATCTAAGTTATGGATTGAGATTTTGGTATCAGTTGTTTGTTAAATTTATGTAGTTATTTGATTGTCTCCCTTCTAATGCTTCTCTATTGTTTAAATTGATATAACAAGTTTATACTTAGTTTATCATTATACATTTGCTATATATGTGTGATCTAGTTATTCGGTTCTCTCAATTAGGGATTAAAATATTTTAATCAATCACAACAATTGGGAAGTGTTAGTTAGATTAATAAGAAGAATCACATAACTAGAATTTCCATTCTATCTCAAGAAGAGTTTGTCAATTATTCACTTGCATGTTTACACAAGTTGTAAACAATTTTTGTACTTGACAGTTTGAATTATTGCCATTATTGAAATCCACATTTGTAGATATTCATTACACTCCATATACCCAATAAGGCATTGGTCTCCTCTTGTATTCTTTTATAATTTTCATTATTCTTATTTATTTTACACTTACATTTACAAATACACATACATATGCATTTACTATTTTTATTTATTTCTCATGTAGTTTAATAGTTTGATCGATTTCATATTATATGTGTTGAAGACCTTAGAATTTCAATTACATTAATTTATGGATATGTTGTATCTATAACACTAAAAAACCATATGCTTTTTGCATTTACACTTGAATTTAGAAATACACATTTATATGTGTACATAAATATAGATTTCTTTAATGATATGTTGCATTTATTGTTCTAGGAGAGCATCTAGTAATTGCATTTACATTTACATTTAAAAATACAAATACATACATACATATTTATGCATCCTACACCATATTCATGCATCCTACAATTACAACAGTATCCATGGGACCTCTTACACAAGCTATAGTAATCACAAAAAGTGTAAGAGCCCCTTTATATCATGTATGGACTACAAAACCCTCAAAAATAGGGTAACTAGGCTATATGCAAAGGAATGAAGCTTTCTAACTCAAATAAATCCCTTAAGCCCTCAAATCATATTCAAATCAAATCTAACACATATCTTCCTAACATGGAATTGATTTCACATCAAAATATGGCTTCATGTGACCGTATAGTGCTGTATAACAGGAAAAATATAGAAATTTTGAAGAAAAACATAAATTTTCAAATGTCAAGAGCTTGTATTTTAAATCCTCAACCATCAAAAACCATTACAATGATCACTTTATGTCTTTTAAAGGCCTTTACACCTCAACCACTAAACAACCACCTCTACAACTCAATTTTTAATCTTTTATGATCACATGAAACATAAAGACACTAATTTCAAGGTTGTTAACATCACTATTGAATTTTTTTTATTTTTTGACCTTTCAAACATTAAAAAGTACATCATTAAATTAATTATGTAATGGCATAAAAATTAAAAACATCATGAATTAATTATGTAACCACATAATTCAAATATAATTCTATCAAGAAATTAATTATGTAACCACATAATTCAAATATAATTCTATCAATAAATTAATATCAAATAGATAATAAAATCGCATAACTCATACATTTCAATTTCATTGATCTTCTTCTTCATCCAACTCTTTTTCTATATCATCCGATCTAGATTCAACATTTAAGGATTGGTCATATCATCATCATCTTCATTGATATCAGTTTTGATAATTTCATCATCCACACAGATATCATCTTCATGAATATTTACTCCTACATCATCATGATCTAGTTCCTCCTCTTTAACATCTTCATTGGGGACATCCTCAACTAATTGTTGATCCTGATCATCATCTACATCATCTTCTACATCTTCAGTATCTTCTTCTTCCACCACATTATACTTTACTCGCCTTCCTCTTGGATCATGTCTAACAACAAATGACCAACCTAGTCTACTTAGAACCTATTAGTAAAATACCTACTCACATTGGCTTGGAAGAACATAGGGCTCATTTCCAAGTTGCTCGATCGACCTTGTATTAACCATGGTAAATCCATTATCATGTTCAATAACAGTTCTCTCGTGATCATTTTAATTCAATTGTAGCCTATACCACAAGATGACGAACAAAATTAATCTGAAGGACTTAAAGTCACACTCAAGTATATCATCCAAAATCCCATAGTTTCAATTTTTTGAGACTTCTCGATGCATGTCGCTTCTAGATGAAACATTAGTCACCTAAAAGACTATAGTTATACCAAAATCACAATTTTTCTTCGTGTCATCCAACTTTTTGATTCAAAATTTATGACCATTGCACCACATAGCCTTGTGGTGTTTCACCTGCAATATGTCAAACATGTAAAAATTATTGCATTATCGTCAGTTGATAAACATATTTATTCTTGGCCGAATGTATGCAAAGAAAACAATCTCAACATATATTACATCAATATAATTGAAAATAATTAAATAATATGGGTGATTAATATATTTATATGTAGCTTTTTATCTCTTAAAGCATATGCTAAATCAATTTCCCTTTGTGTAACATTGGAATCTCCATTACAATAAGCTTCTTTAACCAATGAAGCCACACCTGCCCATGTTAATGCACGACCAAATTGTTGACATCATTCAATCCATACCGTCATCCACTCAAGATTTTTTGTGACGTAAAAATGAAGTGCATCCCACTCTAGGCCAACTGTATCAAAAAAAATTGAAATTCACAAACGACGTATAATTAGTTAAATACCACAGTATATGACCTTAATTTATAATTGATGCATATTGAAGATTAATAATTAAATAAGTACAATATACATAAAAACCATATGTAAAAAGTATTCCAATTAATCTCCATGACCATCTTATAATTACCTCACTTTCCTCAATCTACCTTTCCCCATCAGGTACTCCAATTCAAATTTGTCAATGGAGTTGGGATCCCAAATGCAATTTACATGGATCTTTGATGCAAACTTAGGAAGATATTCACTAATGTACACCATGGTCTGGTATACCATATATCCCTCCACCATAGAACCCTCAGGATGTACTCTTTGTCTATCCAAAGCCTTCAAAAATTTCAAGTGCCTCTCAACCATCCACATTGACCTTGTGTGTACATGTCCACACAATTCAATCTCCTCAACTTGGTGTATGAGGTAGTGTTCCTATGCATTGAACAATGTTGAAGGTAGACACTTTTTCATTTCACATATTAGACGAGGAATTTTTCTCTTCCAATAATTTATATCTTCTTTATGGATTTCTTTAGATGACAGCCATCTACAAGTGATTCAAGGCACAAATATATTAACGAGATTTAACAAAAATATACAATATATTACATAACAAGTAAAACAATGGCAATTATAAGATCTATACAACGAATTGAAAAAATATCGCTACTTACCTCATGTATTTTCGAAGATCATATATAACTTGCTTGACATTGTTGTCGAAGTTGTCTAGAAGAAATAGAGGTAGAACGTACTGCAACAATTATAAAATGATCTTTTCATTATTTTTCCAAAAGTAGTAAACATAATACATTGAAAATTACATGCATTATACAAGTGTATATAATATACCAGAATAATTACCTTAGTGAAGGTATGCCAATCATGCATTTTCATCTTTGACTTCTTTTGGGAAATCTTGTGGGAAATCAAATTTTTCATATGACTTCTTTTATAGCATTGATTTTTTGCTCCATTAATAACCAAGGAAGGGCACTTATATTAATTTGGTCTTCATCACTATTTAATTGAATGACATTTTTCATTGCATGATTGGGTTATTGAATGTCACTACAAATTTTGACAATTTTTTCTTTGTCATGCCTTCCATCCAATATTTTCCATAACATTTTTTTTATATTCGTTCTGATATGCATTGTATCAAGGAAATGCATAATTTTTAGTTCTAATAGTAGGGCAACCTACTAAATTATCTGGGATAACTTTTCAGTCCCTATGGAAGATGGCCATTAATGCGTTGATGACCTTCATGAAGCATATAAGTTAAACAAATTAACAATGACAATCATTGTCAATTACAACATGAGTAAACACAACACAATATAAAAATATAAAGGGTATATGCAGGATCATCATGGAAAAATCAGGCCCTTAGGTGGCAAAAAATTCAAAAAAAGTAGAGTTAGGAAACTTGACGTAAAAATTTGAATAAGTTATCTATATTATTTCAAAAATATGTAAGAATAGAATCTATAGAAAATTGAATGTAGTTTCTAAACTACTAGGTTTGTTTAAAAAAAAAAAAAATCTATTTAGTGAAAATTTAAAATTTGAATGCAATAGAACTTAAATTTCAAGGAAAAAATAAGGTGTTTGTCTGACCACCCAAACCACAATAAAATGATAATATTTTTTTATAATATTTTAGATATAAGTAGAGGACTCATGTCTTGATGTGATACATACTTTTTGTAATTTTTTTCCAAGTAAATAATTAATTATGACATTTTTATTACAACTTTTAAAAAATATAAAAAACTCATATGTCTTACCACCTTAACTTGGTCAAAACTTTATGAAATTCAATTATTATTATTTTAATCCTATAGTATGCGAAGCATATAATTTGACGCATGTTTTGGATTCAAAAAATGTGATACCATTTGAAAGCTATAGATTTTTTTCAATAAGATTATCAATCAGGACTTTAGTTGTAATTCTAATAGAAAATGAATAATAATTACTAATTAAATTTAAAGTAAGGAATAATTTATATTGGTGGAAAGCTGAGAATCTCCTTTAAAAACCCTTTTTGTTTCATCAATTTTGGGTAAAAAAATTCATCAACCACATACCCATCATATTGCCACTTTTTGGCCCATCGTGATCCTGCATATACCCTAAATTCAAAACATATCATATATGATAGATAAAGAATTTGATCTGATGTATAACCTTGACGATTAATTCTATTATATTCCAACTTCCATAGGCAAGGTGTCATTCTTCATGGTTTTGATGTAGTCTCTTCTTTCCCATTGAAAAGATGTTTTTCAGTAGTTTGATACTTATGATTTCTGTGGAGGAATTGTCTATACTCATCAAACACCTGCTTTCGTAAACTTGTTGAATGACAAGATTTCTTCTTTGGACCACAAATTGGACATGCAAATTTTCCCTTTGTTTGAATACCTACAAGATCATATATAATTGGATTAAATATGTCAATTTTTATAATTATATACAATGAATAGATTATTTTAAAAACATGCATGATATCTACTTCATAAAATTAAATATTGTTAAAGTGCAGTCAAATGTTATAACATACCACAAAAATGTGTTATCTCTGGGGCATCATGAATTGTCCATACAAGCATTGCATGGAATTGAAATTGTCTTTGTCCTATTGGTCTAGAGACGTCATACATAGTGACACCATTCCATAGCTTTAGTAACTCGTCGATAAGAGGCTCGATATATACATTCATATCTTTAACTTGGTACTTAGCTAGTTGAATGAACATAGACATTACATAATTAGTATAACCATTTTACTGCAATATAAATAAATTAATGTACATGATTATTGAATGAAAAAAATATAAGTCATTATGTAACAAATAAGACAAATGAGATTCTACTACGTTAAAGAAAATTGGTGTAAACAAATACCTAGTACACAAATGGTTAACAAATTGAAAGTATTTTTGAAATATTATTTAACAAATGTTTGAAAAATATTTATACATTTTTATCTATGGTTAAATTCAATTTCAAAAATATTTTAAAAATATTGTTCAAACCTTATTACCAGTGCATAAATGTTTAACTAAGTGAAACTATTTTTCTTTAACAAATTAAAATTATTTGTGTTCTAATTAAATGGAAATGGTTGATGTCGATGTTATCTTTTCTTATATACAAGTTGGTATAATTTTAAGTTAATAATTATAAAAAACTAAAATCAAATACTTACAAAGTTATCATTAATAAAAACATTAAATTTTATGTTTGGGGACAAATTCCACTAAATTTTAGTGTCTAGCATTATATATGGCAATTCAAATAAACAATGATGGAAAATGTAATGAAATCATATATGAAACTGTTGAAATGAATGTTAATGAATATGTAATAATTTATTAAGATACCTATTTAACAACAATTAAAAAAACTATAAATTATTTATTATACATAAACTTTATTATTTATTAGAATGTGTTAAAGAAAAACTATTTTATATTATTTTTTGTTAACAAATTGAAAGTATGTGTGTTCTAATTTAATGCAAATGGTTGATATTCATGTTATTTTTTTCTATATATAAGTTCCTATGATTTCAAGTTAATCTTTATAAAACTTAAAAATAAATACTTACAAAGCTATAAATATTAAACAACTACTACTTTTATATTAAACATAGATATAAGAGTAAACAACTACTAGTTTTATATCAAACATAGATATTATTATTGGAACGTAAGGAAAAAAATATACAATTGCAAGTGAATTTATTATTAAAAAAAAAAATTACATCACATTATGAAATTAAATAAAAAATACCATTAATGATGAAAATATGCGCCTCAAACAAGATAAATTTTGGCTTATTTTATATATATTAATATTTAATATATGCATGCTAGTTAAATATCTATTTCTTCTAATTTTATTTTATTTTCAATAATTTATTAAATTTCAAATAAATATTTAATTTATTTTTTAATTATATTTATAGTAAATTTGATTAAAAGTTCATTTTTTATAGAAATAATAAAATCACATGTGACTTGCATGTATTTGCATGAAGTTTTCTTGAGTTGCATGCACACAATGAATGTGCATGTGAATTACATCCACTCACATGAATTTGTATATACTTACATGTGAAAGATTCATAATTTTGTTCTAAATATTAAATTTTAATTTATTTTTAACAAACTTAAATACAAATTAAATATTAAATTTAATAAAAAATAACTTTTACATTATAAATTTTTATCTTAATTTTAATAAATAAAAAAATCACTTTAATTCTAAATTCTTTAGTCTACAAATTTAATTTTATGTAGCTATTAAATTTTTAACTATTAACTTTACTTTATTTAGTTTTAGCTAAGTTTCACTACTAAAAATTATATGAAAAATCATAGAATTATAATATTGATATTAAAATTAGACTATAAGTAAACATTAAGTCTTCAATCTAGTTTAAATAAAAATGTCAACCTTTTTGGATTTGCGCCTCAAACTTTCGCCAACATGGCCCCCTCTATAAGACTTGCCATCTAAAAGGTTCACTGGGTTGGGGGGTGTCGAATGGGATTTGATACATTTACTAGAATAGATAAGGCTATTAGGGATGGTGTTTACGTTCTGTCGCTATCTGTCGGAGGTATCGAAATTGTGTACTATGATAAAGAGAGTATTGTAGTGGTTGTGTTTTCAATAGTGCAGAGAAGCGTGTTTGTGTCATACACAAAAGGGAATTTGGGTCTAGAATAGTACTCAACTGTGGAAAATGTAGTCCCATGGCTTACAACCATTGGTACAATGTCCAATGACAGGGTTTTTTGGGCATCTCTTCTTTTGGGAAACAGGGTCCATCATGGTGGTGTTTCTCTATAAACTGGCTGAACATTGGAAATGAAGTAATAATTCATTTACAACTTTATTATTTTCATACCCTACCATAACTTAATATTCTTATTCTATTTCACCATATGGGTATGTGCAGAATCATCATGGAAAAAACAGGCCCTTAAGTGGCAAAAAATTCAAAAAAATGACAGTTAGGAAACTTGACGTAAAAATTTGATTAAGTTATCTATATTGTTTCAAAAATATGTAACAATGTAATTTGTAGCAAATTGAATGTAGTTTCTAAATTACTAGGTTTATTTAATAAAAAAAAAACTATTTGGTAAAAATTTGAAATTTCAATGCAGTAGTGTTTAAATTTCAAGGAAAAAATAAGAAGTAGTGTCTATCTGACCATCCTAACTACAATAAAATGATATTTTTTTTAATAATATTTTAGATATAAATAGAGGACTCATGTCTCGATGTGATGCGTATTTTTTGTAATTTTTTTCTAAGTAAATAATTAATTATGAATTTTTTATTACAACTTTTTAAAATATAAAAACTCGTATGTCTGACCACCTTAACTTGGTCAAAACTTCATGAAATTCATGTTTTCTTTTTAATCTTATAGTATGTGAAGCATAGAATCGACACATGTTTTGGATTCAAAAATGTGATATTGTTTGAAAGCTATAGATGTTTTTCAATTAGGATTTTAGTTGTAAGTCAAATAGAAAATAAATAATAATTATTTATTAAATTCAAAGTAAAACATAATTTATCTGGTGGAAAGTTGAGAATATCCTTTAAAAACCCTCTTTGTTTCATCAATTTTGGGTAAAAAAGTCATCAGCCACATACCCATCATATCACCACTTTTTGGCCCATCATGATCTTGCACATACCCATATTCCTTTTTATATTATTCTTTTCTCACTTGTCCATCCTTGATTTCTTTATTTTTTGTTACTATATTTTCTTTGTTCCTTCATTTAACTTTCCTTGAATTTCCTTATTATTACTTCTTGACATATTGCATTATCCTTTAAAGATTTCAATATTCTTTACCAGTCTTCCAATTCCACTTGCATTATCTTGTTCAATCTTTCTATCATTTCCATGGTCTTCATTTATGTTAGCTACCACTAACTTTGTACCTATTTATTCTCATCAACATGAAAATATTCAAACTTATCTTGTAGCTATTAAAAATTCATACCTCTCAAATCGTATTCACTTGTTCATTCAACCAAAAATGTCTTAATCTTCCAAAGCACCTAATTCCTCACTTTCATCTACGAAATCCAAAATGACTTCAATATCTTCATCCTCTATTTATTCTTCTTGCTCATATGAACTAATTTCTTAGACTATACTCTCATTAACCTCAAATCTTCTTCGTCTATTAAAAATATTATTAATCATACAAAACATCACTTATAATTTGTGTACAACAACATCATCTTCAAATTTATCTTCATCTTCCTTTGGTTCCCCAATATTTTTAATGTTTATTTAAAATTTATCTTCACCTTTACCTAATGATAGATTCCTTACCACATATCATTTATTTCTCTTGGTGATACAATACTCTATAGTACTTTTTTCCATAAATATTCAAATTATTTTCTTAATCTCTACTAAAGGTCCTTCATTTCTAACTAGATTTCTTTATTCTCCTCTTTGAAATCTATCAAATCTACTTCCTACATCTTTCATCACTAAATATAACATTTTTTATTTAGTTTCTATGAATCTATCCTTTATATTACTAACCCTAACTCTAGGAATCACACTTACTCCTTTCATATTCCTATCTATTAAATAACTAAATTACTTACACAAAAATTGCCTCTTATTTTGGCACCTTATCCACTCACATTGTACATAAAATATGTCAATAAAAGGCTTCTCTACCTGAAAATGTGTCCACATTTTTTGGAACTTATATTAGGTCTCACTTCTCACATTTACTCTATATATCCACCATCAAATTACCTTATTTTAATAGACCAAAATATTTTATCCTTAATCTCACTTATTGCATTTTGAAAATTGTCTAATAGTTGATAATATATCAACTTGAGGGTTTCAACTTTCTCCTTCATTAATCTATTGGAAACTATCACAAATTTGGCACTTTTTTTACAAAATCCTTACAACTATATTAGACTCAACAATTTATCCACCAGCTATGTGTGCAAGATACCTCAACTTTCCAATCTATCAATAAAAAAATGCTTATCTCTAAAAGTTATAAACCTTTTCTTTGATACCGTTTGACACAATCATGGATAGAGGATCCAGTAAAGGAGTGCTTAACAATGCAACATAAAAGATAAACACTCACATAGCTAATGCAAAATGATACTCAAAAGCAACATGTTTTCATTAAATTCAACTTGATTAAATATACATACATACATACATATTCAACAATCTAAATTACATCATTACTACTCATTTCACAAAGCTTCAAACATTCTAAGGCTTAATTATTTTATTAAAAGATACATAATTTGAATGATAGCAATATAATGCTTAAATTTATTCTCAACTAAAATCTCTAACTTGTGTAGTTTCAAATGGTTATGGGTGAAGTTTATATAGCAACTCCTAGCTTTAGGAATTGTCTAAATTGATCACAAGTAGATGTTAATCTCAATGCCAAATAAAATGTGGTTAGTCAACGTGTAGATAGAATCTTTTGGAATGAATGTAATATTGATGGGTCCATAGATATCAATGCAATCCATACCATGAGGTCTCAATCAAAATCTCCTATGATTTGAATATATCATTAAGAGATCTAATATAAACATATATTTCCAATCATAGCATGATATTTTCAATTGCAATAAAATATGATAGAAATGTCATTGATTGATCAAATAGTAGAATAAAATGAAAAAACCTACAAATAAAAATATATATTTTTAGTTTATACAAGATTGTTCCTACACCCTAATATATTACTGCATCAAAATATTTCTGCATCAACTTGAGTGATAAATTTATACATGAACATGCTAACATAAACATAAATAAATAATCAATGTATAGAAATAAACATTTGAAAAAAGAAAAGAAAAGAAAAAAAGAAAAAATCTAAAATGATGTATATAGAGTCATGATAGTAACCTCTACTTTTGTCAAACCGCACGAAAATTAAAACAAACTTCAATCATTGATTTTAGAAATAAAATTTTAAAATTAGAAGAAAAAAACAATATAATTGCAAAAGTCAAAGTTCAACTGTTCTTTTCCATTCTCAGATTATAATGTCTCACCGGCGGTAATTAACTTTGAGAATAATAACTGTCAACAGTTTGTGATTGCAGACAAATGTTATTCGAGCTTCCTGGTGCCTTTATTGTGCACACACCTTTTATTTGTTTATTTATTTATGGGAAGCCGATGTCATACTAACAAGAGAGGTTGGGACCGGGGGCGACATGCAGCATTTTACAGAATGCCTTGTACAGAATAATCCGATTTTGCGCCGATGGATTTCCTCCCCCGCATTCTCCGCCGTTGATGGCTCTGATCGTTCCAGCAAATCCTTCTCCGTGGCGGGAAGTCATGGCGTCATGACAGCTGCTGCCGATCCTCCAAAACCACAGTGAAGTCTTGAACGCAACGTCAACTTTTCGGGCAATCAAATCTGGGTTATTCAGCAGTGGAAGTCTCAAATACTTTCCCGCTGCTCCGTAGTTGTAATTCCTGCAAGTAGATTAACACACATTCAGTATTCGTGAGATCTTTTAAGTATGCCTAATATTTGTGGGAGGATGCTGATGAAGTTAAGGAGCTTTTGGGCGTCGCGTGGATTCAGAGAATAAACTAATGATGAAATTTGTAATTGAGAAATAAAACTACCAGCTCAGCTGGAGAGGCCCTCGTCCATAGTATTGTTTTCCACTCGCACAAGGATATTGTTCGGTCGAAGGATCGCAATAGGGGCCTTTTTCAATTTCTTCCACATGGCACAGATCTGAAAATAGAACATAATAGTCTCATAATTTTCAAACAATAATCTCTACTACATGCAGTTAATTCAAATACAAGTGAAGGAGAAAATATTTATCGTACTTCCAGTTTCATGGGGGAAGTTGGCAAAGAAAGCGGCGAGCTCTCTCTTGCGAACTTCAAGACTTCCGGTGGTGCCAAAACCGGTGAAATTGCTAGCTTTCGCTGCGCTGATAAAGTCATTGTATGTGTAGAAGTTCTTTCCCACACAGGAAGAAGAAATTCCTGATTTAATGCCGTCAAAGAATGCCTGGGTGATGATAGATTCAATGGATCCAGAGAGAGTACATGGGCCTTCCTGACAACCGGCTCCACAAAAAGCTTCAGTGGTTCCACAATAGCCCCATTCGCTGCAGCACAATCCTTTGGCACACCCACAATGTTGTGCTGAGCCAAATTGCATCTCTCCGAGGATTATCAGCGTGGCCATTATTAACATTAAAATCTTTGAATATGTGGCCATGGCTGAAATCTTCTTTCAGGCACTTGGTTCGATTTGCGAATTATGTGCAGCATGTATGGTATATATAGATCTAGAGGAAGCTCTGCATTATGCTCCTATTGCTAATGACAGTGTGCAGACGTCAACTCTCGTCTAAAATTCTTGTCGTCGGTGAATTCGAGTAGTTATATTTGATGGTTGTATTGCCCTATTTAGGTATTTTGATTCTCAATTATTATACTATTATCGAAGATTCTATCATATGCAATAGGAGGTTCAGATAGATCCGTAAAAAGTGATAGGCTTATTACGCCTTGTGATTCATAAGCCTTGTGATTCTTTTGCTTATTAAATTGAAGTCGAGGGTTGATATTGAAAAAGGAAAGTTCATGTATTCAACTTAAGATTTGCTTAGCTTTTAGTAGGGACATATCTTTTCCAATCTATATTTATATATACTAGCTTAAAGGTAAAATGATTTTTGATTTAATTAATTAGAGAAGCACAAGAAAAGATTTTATAGTGATGTTCATTTTTACTTGACTAAACAATTAGTCTTCTATTTAAGGCATCTATTGTTGTCATCATAATATTACAACTTACATAGACTCTTGAGCAAAGATCTAATATACATCACTGAAAGATGATAAACTAGTAACTCCTTCTAGGAATCCTAGATCTTTTTTCAGCCTTTTATATATAGTTTGTCATATTCCTCTCTTATCTAGTGTAAGTGAAGGGAATCTATGGACACATAATAGTGCCTTTTCCCACAACTAGCTAAGGGTCATAGGGTAATGAAAATATTTTTCCCAACTCCACTTTGTCTGGCATAGAATCAATCCCACCCAAGAATATCCTATCAATTAGAGCTTCAACCATCACATAAACCACCTCTTCTTTAATCCCAAATCTAGTGAAATCACATTGAGCACAAAAAATATATCAAAATTTACCCTGTACATGTGGTTGGTTAGCAAGAATTCCTCCCCTAATATCCATTAGATGAAATAAATGGTGATCTCCACTTTGGGATCAAACATTTTTCTCAAACATTTTCTCCTTGGCATGACCAAGGAAGACCATTAATTACTCTCTTGAAATCAAACACATGCTACTATACATTTTCCTATGACTATAAAGAGAAAATATAAACTATTACGAAATCTTGAACTTTCTTTAAATGAGTTTCTTTGTTCATGTCAAAACATTATGAACCATCACCTCCGATACTAATCATAACCTTCCAAGTATGTGAGTTCAAAATCTCTAACTTCCAATGTGATCATCACTTAGGATAATTAATGCTCCTTGCTACCTCCCATAATTTATTATTTGTCTATTAAGGATCCTTTTTCATTAAACACTAACTAAAATTAACTAAATCTTGCATGGAAACTATAGTCTATCTAGTACCAATGATAAATACTAATATCACACCTATTGAAGATGACAAGAGTAAGAAAATTTTTATTCCCATTTCAAAAGTAGGAGGAGACTAAGAAAGGTAACTAAGATTTAAACCTTTAATCTACCCAAGTTTCCATTATGCATGTGATATGTTTAACATTTATGCATTTTTCACATTCAGTTTGTCTACATGAATAAAAGAAAACAAGGACCATGAGGACATAAAATATATAGAGAATAGGAAACATGTAGGTATTGGTTATTTAATTTCATCCCATTGGTCTATGCAACTAAGAAAAATGAAGGTCAAGACATTCTAATAAATAATTGTAATTTGAGTTGTCTCAAGTGATTAAGCTAACATAATGGTGAGTAGATTTTTAACTTTCTTAAAACTAGATAGATTTCCTTTTGTATTGATAGATGAATCAAGTATAAATTGCAAACTCGTGCATTAAACTTATTAAGATAGTGTTCAATTTGATCTCAACATTTACCGAATGTTAAGAAAGACTTTTACGATATATAAATTTGATTAGGATTGTCAAAACACTTCTTGAAAGAAATACTATTGGTATCAATCATGTGCTCTTTTCCTTATGTTGATGTTTGTATATAAAATTTCTCACATTGACTATTAGATTTTTATGCATGCCCTTAATATTGATAATTCTCACATGGTAACTAGTTTTGATCAATAACTACTTTGACATCTACTAAAAAGGAGATGTTGCATTGGGCAATGTTTGTCTTTGGGATGTTGAGTTGAATGTCATAAGGATAAATGTCTCATTGTCTTTAATTTTTTATCCATGTGTTTTAAAGGTCTCAAATTCAAAACTAGATTAACTTTGTTTGAGAAAATGTTTATAGGAACAAATGTTTTCAGATAAAGTGTGTAATATTTACTTGTGAGACCATTCTCTGAATTATAGTTGTTTCTTAAAGGTAGAGATATAACCATTTTGTTGGGAGGTGGCCATCAAATTTTTGATTGTTGTACCATATATGCTTATTAGAATGTAAGTGTTTGTATTCTACCTAACCTATGTTATAATAAATTAGAATTCATTGGGCATATAAATGATACTCAATTCAATTATAAATGTACACTAATAACCATACTATTAAAATAACATTATCAATATAAAAGTATCTCAAGTGACATAGGAACCTCTAACTTCTCACACCATTAATATACTACAAATTATTTAACCACAGTTTTTTTTAAATAACATAAAAACTAGACTATAAACTTTATAAAATTCTAAACTTGCAAATAAGTATATTCAAGTGAATTAATAAGATTGGCAGGGACTGATAATTTAAATTGAAGAATATAAATTTTGTTTGGTTGTCACAGAAAGGCGATATTTGAGTGATTGTGGATTGCCATGACAAGTGTGTGGATACACACCTGGACTTGGACACATGTAGGTGGCTGTTTCCGCAGAAGCAGGCTGTAAATAACCGGTCACAGATCATCCACCTTAACGAGCATTTTAATCAACGTTAATGGCGCCCATTCGGCCTTGTCAAAATCGTACACGCCGCAGTCGTTTATGAACAGAATAAATATATATTCCAAGAATCCAGCTCTAGTATTTAGAAGTTTATAATTTAGAGGAAGAAAATAATTAATAAAGATTACTGAAAGATTACTGTTGGAAACTACGCGAATTGTTCCATCTCTGTGATGTTCAAGTAAGAACACCATTTTTCCATTCGGTATAAGTGAGGATTGAGGCCATTTTTTAAGCTCCAATTAGCGGCAATGTCTATACCTTTATGGTGTTCTTATGATTTAATAAATTAGAAATCACAGCTTCTTGTGCAATGGGTATGCCAAAGATTTGTGAAAGGTATAAGAGGGATAAATGTGGTATAGTATTGGGAATTTTAAAACATATAACTTAATGTATTTTGCATTTTGCAAATGAATTGAATGCACAATATTTGTATAAAAAAGAAAATGGAAGAAGTATTAATGCATAATTTTTTTGAAAATAACAAAAATGAGCAACTTCTTGTAAACCCCTGTAATTGGTGCTCTTGTTTCATCAAAATGGATCTTATTTATAAAGGCTTTCAAATAAATTCCTTGAGTGGATAGTATTTTGTACATAAATTTCTTGTTTGCAGCTGAATTTTATAACATGCTGTCCACGTTTTCTGAAATTCTAGGACAAGTTGTTAAGTATGTGAATGTAGAGATGTATTTGATAACATATCAAAAAATTTGGGCAAGTACGAAACTTAGTCTACAATTCACAACCTGTCCACTTTTTTTAAATTCTGAGACAAGTTGTTATCATTCTGAATGTAGAGATGTATTTGATAACATATAAAAATTTAAAACATTATCATGCAACATATAGAAACTTCATCTTTATTCCTATTAAAGCCCCTCACAAAAGCAATTGGACATTGTGCCTATCAAAAATGAGCATAACCAAGTTTTTTGTTTCTGTCGGATACTATTATGGAGATAGCAAGAATTGATGCCAACAAACATTATCAAATATAACTGAGAAAAAAAATGTTAAATTTATGCAACAAAGTGAAAAACATGTAATAATCACCCTAATTAGCAACTGGTATATGATAAGTAGAGGTATATTTCATAATGTGTGAACATCATCTAGATTCAATGAGTGCTAAGTAGATCATTCGCAATCTTTAAAAATGGATTTGTTTCAAAAAATATATCAAATTGAATATTAATATTAATATTGTAACTTTTATTAATATAATGAATAACACTTCATATATAAAAAATAGAAAAACATAAACTTAATTTTTTCATGCAATCACATAAATATTGCTGATCATCAAAGCTTACGCTTCTCCTATGGTCTTGTGGGAAATTCAAAGAGTGGCGGACAAATTACAACTCACTAAATACCTCTAGGTTTTTTATAGAAAGCTAGCTCTTCTTTTGAGGTTTTGAGATAAGGGGAGAAGAAAATGTAAAAATAAAACATAAAAGGCGATGCGCCAAAGCTTTTACAACATTTCAAACTCAAATTATTCCTATGATTGATATAAATAGACACAAAATACCACAACCCCTCGTTGTTGGAAAGAGAAAAAAAGAAAAGGCTAACTTCAAGCACAGTGCAGACTTTCATATCTTTCCACAAGCAATATTCATTAAGTTCTGATCAAACATAAAGATTTCTTATGAGGAGAAGAATAATATTCAGAAATCACAAGAACGAGTTGTCTCTCAATACAACATAGCACAACAAAATAACAACTTTAAGAAAAATAAAAAAGTCCAATGACATAGTCCAATTTTCCTAAGCCACTATTCTACCATACAAGCATAAAGCATAGAAATTTGTTACTTAAACTATCTAGATACAGCTTGCAAGACACAATGTTTCACTAAGAACGACAATATAAAGAAAGATAGTTTGAGAAAGGCCATACATGCACAGTCTCAACAAATTCTCCTCAATAGTTTGTGCCTTAATTATAAAATGAACTTTGAAACAAAGTTTGGATGCCAATCCGATAATAGTTTAAACCTTAATAGATATAACATGCCAAATAAAAGTAGTTTTATAACTTGTTTTTGAAAATAATTCTAAAAACCTTAAGAAAACTAAAGAAACACTTTTTTAACAAAGAAAAAATGTCACTTGGAATCCAACTCATTATTATGTCGTTGCTCTCCTCTTATAGCCGCAAAAAGAAAGAAACACTGCCTCAATAGAGAAGTAATTTATGTCAGATATTGATACTTGATAGCTTGCAATTTGATCGCAAACCCTTGGTTAGGTCACAAAAGATCTTTGCTCATTAACTCCCAACGACTGCATTAATGCCTTTTAGATATTTCAAAGATAGAAGCATATGCACAATCAAATCCTAAAAACAACAGCTTGACAAAAGGATTCCACTGACCAATCACATCATCTTGAGGCACCAACTTGAAGCTTCTGTTCGAAGAACCAAGAAAAGAAAAAACAACAAGTTCCAAAAGTTTCCAAAAGATATTACCTCATAAGAGGTGTGCAACCTTCCTTTGATAGAGAGATGACACGTCACGTGGTTGGAAACCTTATGTTTTCCGAAAAATATTTTTGTAGAAAACTTCCACCATTCTGACATGTGTCTTGGGTGCTCCTCCGAAGAAAAAATGATGAGAGAAAGTTTTGCAACCACCACATAGTGCATTGCCAATCTTTCTTACTGGCCCTTCATCAACCTGAACACTTCCGCAATCAAAACAAAAGGAGGTAAAAGATTATAAGACTAAGGAAAAGGTAAACACTTCACATTTCTGGTAACTCACAAGAGCCTTCGCTTGTGGAGGTTCAAACCAAACTCTCTGAAAATTCTTGAAGTTTGAGGAAGGAGGACTGTTGCGCCTGCCATTCTTCTTCAGTTGGTAAAGACATACTATGGATGAGCCTATAAACCTCTTTGAAAAACATGAGCCCCCACCTTCCAGTAACCACTCCAAGGTAATGATAAAGGGGAGAAAGGAAAAAAATCTCACACTCAACCTCATCAGCTACATGCATTGTGCTTGAACTTCGGAGTTCTACAGAAGTCTAATCCTTCTGTTTGATAGCTTATGTAATTTTCTCTACTGTTTGCACATCTCCTCCTAGGGAGAAAAGGGGAGGTAACCCGTAGTTGATCAAAACATTGAAGTCCTTTTTGATCTCTTCAACTCTCCTTGCCAACACCATCTAACAATCTTTGCACCTTCTAGAAACCTTGTGAGAGTTGATAATTTCACTAGCCTTGATGTAAGCAGTTCTTTAGTCAATATTCCTGACATCTTTCAAAACCTCATCAAAAGCCACACAAAGTCTGTAAATAAAACTTTGTGATTCTGCCACTTGAGAGTCACATGCCTCCAAAATGTGATTGGCCATTGAGCCAATTTTTCCATTTATTTCCTAGAAATCCTTCAGGAATTGAAAGATGGGTCTAAGAACAAGAACTGCAACTACAATCTTCTCCCAATGTGAAGATACAAATCTTTTTAGCAGCGAGAGAGACCCGGTCTTTTGCGCGATAGCCAACTACTGATTGAGCTGTCTCTTTGGTACTTGCATTTTCCTCTATTTGACCCTTTTCCTCGAGAGCGTCTCCTAGCTTAGAGCTTATTCTTTGTACCTCTAAATCATGAGTTTGCAATGCAGACACAACCTCTTATTTTTCCAGCTTCAATTTTTCCATTTCCACCTGTGCCTTCTAGTGCTGTCAGAAAACTGAGATCGGACATTGCCCAACTCTTTTTGTGAGTTTTCATAAGTACTTATGTACTCCATGTTGGCCTGATTTTGGGTGGTGAGTTCAACTTTAAATCTCTCAATTTCAGTGTGTATCCAAACTTATTGGCTTTGTGCTTCTTCAAGCAATCTTGAATTTTCTCCTTGCTTACCCTAAATCTACATTATGCAGGCCATCTCAACATCCTTAGCCTTGAGCTTAGTCTACAACCTTCCAACTATTTCGCTTACACTCACCAACTATGTCTCACACATTTTTAACTTTCTTCCTATCCTTTCATAGTCTGAATATACCACTTGTTGGGTGGTCATAGCTAAGAACACCTTGTTGCATGGATGAGTTTTAGTTAGATCTAGGCCCATCGTCAAGATGTCGTAATCCTCCAGCTACATCTGCCCCTCAGGCTTAGCCACAACCAGTGTCATGGTGTTGATCAAGAGAGAATTTTTCTCTTCATTGTAACAAGCCTCGATTATCTTAGTATTCAGACACTCAAAAAATTTCATAAGCCACCTCTTTTAAGCATTTCATCAAGCTATCTTTGTTGCATTGAAATGATCCTAGAGGGTTTGAGGGACGTCAATGTTCTATGCTACAATAGGGGCATCGAGAGGGAAACCAAAAAGGGTAACAGAAGGGGAGACCTCAAATGTATGAGCATGGCGAGAGGAGAAAGGGAGTGTTATCATGGAAAAAGGGTGGAACAAACAGCTGAGATTGAATAGGGGATTTGTCAATAAAGGTGAACAGAGACATGGTTGGGTGAAAAGGTGTTTTCTTAGAAGTTGATAGACCGAGAGTGGGGGTTAGTATGGATGTTTCAGCTCTTTCAAAAGGGGCCCTTGATAGGTCAAAAAAAGAGTCAACAGTGGCCAAAACAGATGCTGCTCACTTGGTGTGTAGGGTAATTTTGGGAATTTCATTCCAAATAGGAAGGGGTGCATTCAGGAATATTAAGTTAGGGCCCGAGGATCGAGATTTATTTTCTAAGGGAGGAGGAGAGGGGGTAGCCAAAGATGCAGAAATAGGAAGAAAAGGAGAAAAACTAACCTAAACCATAGTGGTTGGCACATCTTGAAAGGCAGACTCCACTTCTTCACCTCGGGCTAGAATATTGGATACACCTAGATCTTTGACCTTCCTTCTCTTTTCACAACCAAAACTAACATGTTCTGATTTCCTAGCCACTGACCCCTTTGAAACTTGGCCCTCGGTGACTACAGCGGATGAAAATATTGTGGACCATCGGGGTCTCTTTCCTTTAATTTGGGCAGTGGAGGAGGATGGAGCTCGTGAATCCCTTTTCCTCGAATCTCTCTGACTATCAAGTTCTCAAGGTTGGGGAGTCCAACGTAGAACTTGTTCCACATCGATTTCATGCTTGTTTTCTAGATTACTGTCATTGGAACTGGCCTCCTTATCATAAATATACTCGAATTCTTCATCCTCTGGGAATTTTCTAATGAGAAGGTTGGGGCAATGTAGCTCTTGTCGGAACCTCCAAGAATCTACCTTCTTCCTTTTCGACCAGCCCTTTTTTTTCATTTATGTATTAATGGACTTATTTCTTGGAAGGTTCATGTCATACAACAGCTTTGGTGTGTAGAAACTCATCCATTCTGGTCGCTTGAAATGAATATGCTTAAAATCAATGTATACCTCTACAACTTCTCGAGTCATGTTCTTCCTCCTTTCGAAGTATTCATGCTCTTCATGCTTCATGCTATAAACTCCCCACAAGTTGTAGTCCCACTTATCACAAATGATGACTAGACCCAAAGCCACCAATAGATCCTTGAGCTCTTCTTCACAAAATCTCTTTGTAAGCGATACTTGACTATTAGCAATATTGAGAGGGAGTGAATAAAAATTTGTCTTGTTTCGTCCCACACCATAGATCTTGTCAACAATGGTCACCTAGTGGCATGCTTCTAGTGCAAAAAATCTATCTATTACAAATGTGGGGAGTCGAAAAGACTCATTGGGAAAACCATGAAATCTGATAATTATGAAATCTGCATTAAGGAAATAATCCACTAGGTTTGGCAAGATCATCATCCATTGTAGAACCTTATGGGAGAAATGGCTCGTAGGGCAAGGTAACAATTCTTGGAGCATGAGCCTCAAAAAAGTAATCTGCAAACTCGTAATAATCCCCTATTCTAGAAAGAATATGGGTCCACACAGAAACTAGTTGAAGACAACTCCTTTCATCTAGCTGATACACTAGCACATTTTCCCAAAATATTCAAAATTTTGATGTAAAACCAAATGAGCAAAGAAGAAAGGATAGCTGAATTTAGAATCAGTCCCGTAATTTTATTAGCTAGTTCAACATGTTCCCAGCTATCACCTTGGAAAAATCATAGTGCCTCTCTAATTTTTCCTTCTTCAATTCAAAATCCAAGCTGGACTAAAAAGGAAGAACCTAGCCAACATCGAGAATACTGCATGTGTGTCCCTCTTGAATATATCATATGATAGAGGGAAGGGAACATGACCTTTCTCTGGTCATTCCATCATTTCTTCTTCATAAAATTTTGTTCTTCTGGCCTTTTCTTCCTCGAAAAGATCCATCTTTTCCTCGTCGAACAACTTTGAATCCTAGGGTGTAGGGATACACAACATATCATGTATGGCTTGAGCAGAAATAGTAACGCTAATCCTTCCATTATGGATAACTCTTGTCACCTTATCAAATCTCCTAACACATGCATCGACTAATTCAGGGCATAGATGAATAGTGGGCAACATGAACTACAACAAACCACAATCCCATAGCTAAAGCATGAAATGCTTGGTTGTCCCATACTTTTCCTTTCTTTGAAACGTGCCTTCTCTAAGGTTTTTAGGGTTAACTGATAACTTGGGATAAAAAAAATTGTCAGTGATATCTTTTACTACTTCTCTCCTCATAGGCTTATTGATCGACACCTTTTTGCAACATTCGAAAGGTCGCTCCTCCACAATCGGGGTGTTAGTGAATGATTTTTTCCCAAAAACATTAGCATAACCAGTTTGTTGATTTAAAGTTGTAGCCTATCTAACATAGGTTGAGGGTTCTACCATAACTATATCAAAAGTTGGAGAGAACTTCTTAGGGATAATAGCCACTTGCCCTTTTCTTTCAAAGGAAAAACCTACTTTTGAGCATAATTAATTGTCTTGCCAGTACATGCACTTAAGACTACGCTATTACTATTAGGCTATTAAATGATGCCATTGGGGTGATACGTGTGGACTAGAGATCCTCGAGAATGCCAAAAATTCCATAAGGATGGAATTAATACATTCCTTCCACCGCCTCTTAACCAAAAGAAAACATTACCTCGAGAATCATGCTTTTCATCATACCAAACATGTCTAGGTGGTGCAAGGTACCCTTGAGAAATGTAACCATTAATTTGTCAAAATTTTAGAGCATTAACCCCCCATCTTTTCTCATTAATGAGATAGTTGGCACTGATGACGATGAAGGACACATGTCAACAATCGACAAATGAGAGTATTTACTCCCAACGCCAAAATTTATTTCTTAAGCCATTCTATGAGATCCTCCATATAATTTATCTACCTTGGTCCGTTCTACCTCAAATTTTCCCATTGTCGTCCAACCAAAAATAGACATCCTATTGGTTGAGATTGTCAATTGGAATTTTCTATATATAGCCATGCCACCTGTTGCAACATTCATTCAAACATAAATTCCCTTAAGTTAGCTGGTATTTCGCTTATTTCCATTTTGTCATAATTCACCACTTTATTAGAATGTTTGCTAGCTTAGGGAGCCCTATTTGGCTCCTTCCATGGAGGCCACAATATAGCTTCACGGGAGAGATTACTAGTGACCGAATCAAATGCTTGGTCAAGAAATGTCACCCACTTATCATGACTGTGTTCAAATGGGTGTTGGGTGCAAAATTCATTACTGATAAGAATCATGGAAGGGCTTGGTGAGTTAGTGCAAGTGGCTATCCTTGGTGTTGGTATCCCGAGCATTGTGAACCTCTAGAGGCATGTGGACTTTGGCATAGATGTTCCCTGGTTACCCTTTCTCTCTAACTTCTACACTATGGACATTTCAACACACTGCTATTCTTCACATTCGGTAGCCATTTGTCTGCTACATGAGTACATTGTGGAGCTGGTTATAGGACTGGCTTGGACGAAACACTTTGAATTCCTGGTGCAGAGTAGCAATGAGTAGGACTTGAGCCTGCATTCGTGTCCATTGTGCTTTTGACTCTCTTTTGCAACCAAACAGATATAGGAGAAGAGAAAGGAAGAAAAGAAAGAAAAACCCGATGACAGGCCTTGTCTACTTCCTGGGTAAAGGCCAGTGGCACTTCTTGACTACTTTTGCACATTACCCCTTCCTTTGAATCTTTTTCTTTGTAACTCCTTTTGGGTTCGCTCAAGAGAGCCTTATGCTTGAATCTTAGCCTCGGGCTTGGATGTATGTAGAAATATCGATAAATATAATACAAGCTACTTGTTTCTTTAGTGTCCTTCTTAGGTGTCTTATTCTCAAAACTTTGAGATATTTACAAAATTTTACATATGGTACATAATTGTTAAAATTTTCAAAGAACTATGCATTTTAATCGAAAATCTTTAGATAAACACTATTTACCGATATACCTAAAGTATTTCCTTCCATATCTTCGAGTTCATATGTGTTCTTCTCTTTACATGCACTGATTTGAAATGGTCCCTTACATAGTGCTTCAAATTTAGTGTGTAGCCCTGGTTTCGTAATACATTCATCATATTTTAGCACTAAGCTTCCTTCTTTGAATTCTGGACTAGAGGTCTTTTTTGTCAAACCATCACTTGACTGTCTGTTGTTAGTTGATCATGGATCCATAGGCCTTCTCTCTATCTTCCTCTAGCTTGAGGAGTTCTGGTAGTCATAATTCTAGTCTGCCATTTTCCTCAATTTCTAGGGCTTTCAGTAGTTGTAGAGCAAGAATTTCTATGGAAATGGGTATCACTACCTCTTTTCCGTACACCAAATCATAAGGAGAGGTCTTCAAAATCTGCTTGGGGGTAATTTGGTCTACCCATAGAGCCACTCATAGATGTTTGTGCCAGTCCCTTTGTTGTTATGATCCAATACATTTAATTAACCTAATTAGGTTTTTGTTAGTGGACTCTGCTAGCCCATTCCCTTGTGGATAGTAATTTGAATAAGTTTTAAGAAAAATATCATGCTTGATAGCAAAATGTGACATCCCTAACCCAACAAAAGCTCAGGTGTTGTCAAGTATGATGGTTTTGGGCGGCCCAAATCTGGTCACTATTTCTTTGAGGAAATTAACAATCTTGCCTTTGGTTGCATTCTTTAAGGCTATGAATTATGTCCACCTTGTAGAGTAATCAGTCGTCATAAGGATCCACTTGTGGCCAGCACTGGAAATAGGATTTATCATATTGATAAAATACAAACCCCATTGGGTAAAGGGTTCCTCAATTACAATCGGACTCAGGGGTTGAGCGACATTCTTTCTTTTTCCAACAAAAAAATGGCACTATGTACACTTCTGCAGTATATGATGTGCTTCGAAAAACATAGAGGGCCAATAATATCATTCCTGCATTATTTTTAAAGTGGTAGTCTTGGCGGAAAAGTACCCACCCTCAGGGCTATGGTGAAATTCATTAAGAACTCTTTTTGCTTGTAGGTTGTCGAGACATCGAAGCAACACACCATCATAATTTTTCTTAAACAGTACAACTTCTATTAATACATACCTTGCACCTTGTAGTCGATAGTACCTCCTCTTATTGAATAGAAGACTGGTTGGGTAATATCCTTTCTACATTTTCTGTGTCTGATCAGCAACCCAAGACTCATTAGACTTGAATTGGTTCGAGTAGACTCAATCGGTCTCATTTTTAGCCAGAAGACTTGTTTCTTGCGCAATGTATTCACATAGACCTCGTCCCTAGACCATCGTAGTTGGTAGGATATCTACATCATATTCTAGGATCTTAGTGATCCAATTTTCTCTTTTTTCAGTGATTTCACCCTCTATGATGTACTCCCACACACTAGGATGTACTATGAGGATAGTGATTTTGTTGGGCAACACCAAGTGTTAGAACTTCTTCAAAATTTTAACTATGGGAAAAGCTTTATTTTCCACAAAGTTGTACTTCATCTCATACCCTTTCAAAGTTCTGGAATGGAATGCAATAGGATGTTCTCCTTCATTCTGATTGCCTTTCTAAGTGAGCACTGAAGCTATGCTATCTTGGCCACTATATACATAGAGTAATAAATCCTTGGAAAATTTTGGATTAGCTAAGACTAGAGCAGTGAAAATCACTATCTTTATTTTCTCAAAGGTCTCTTTTCCTTCAGGGGCCACTTGAACAGTAGATTATTTTTAAGCATTAGTGTGATAGGCCTCACAATACTGGTGAAGTCTGAAATGAACCTACTGATGAAATTGATTTTCCCTAGGAATGACTGGAGTCCTTTCTGGTTTACTAGTAAGGGTAGCTCCATTATGGATCTAACCCTTTAGGGATCTATTGATATTCCCTCTTTTGAGACTAAAAAACCAAGTAACTTACCTTGAGGCACCCCAAAGACACATTTTTTGGGATTTAGAGAAATCCTAAACTATTGGCATTTCTGGAAAACCATTTCTAGATGATCAAAGTGATCATCTTTTGATTTTGAAAAAATTGTTAGATTGTTTAGATATATTAAAAGAACTAGGTTGATTAGATCTCTGAAGGAAATATCTATTTCTCATTGAAAGGTTGCACCAACATTTGATAGGCCAAATGACATCTTAGTATATGCGAACATTCCCCACTTAGTTGTAAACATCATCTTGTGTTGGTCGCTCTCCTTCACATATACCTAGTTATATCCTACAAAACCGTCGAGTAGTGAGAAAATTTCAGACCCAGCTACTGTCTACATAATTTTCTCCATTGATGGAAAAGGTTAATGGTCCTTCAGTGATCCCTTGTTTAAATCTCAAAAATTGAAACAAATTTTGATATCACCATTCTTCTTTCTGATAGGTACCAGCTTTGACACACAAGTGGGATGTTCGATTGGATATATTATCTTGGACTCAACCAATTTTGTGAGCTCTTGTGCCATTAATGCCTCAACCTTTGGGTTGACAAGCCTTTGCTTCTGTCAGATGGGCTTAGACCCTTCCTCCAAGTCGATGGTATGTTGAATTATACTAGGGTCGTTACCTCTAAGGTCATCATAGGTCTAGGCCATGACTCCATTGTACTCATAACATAGATGATCCCTTAGTATTTCTTTATCTTTAATTAGAACCTCTTTTTTGACTTTCAACTTTCTACCACCCCTGACATCAAGCTCTTCGTAATATCTTTCATCTACCATGAATGTTCTTTTGTATTTTTTACATCTTCACAGTCAAAGAGGTTGTCGAGGGAAATAAATCCTCTCAAAAGCTTGTTCCCTTTTAATTGAATGACCTAAATGACCTGCCCATCAGAATATTTTGTCCCTAGGGTTGGAGTGTCAAGAACCATTCCTCCCTTTTGTATGAAGGTAGCTATCTGAGTATCATCATTGAAACCTATCAAATTTTGTCATTGTGAGGAATTAAGGGTCGGACAATGACCTATACTACATTTTTCCTAGTTGAGTCGGAAGCTGGTTCAAATTGTTACCCAACCGACGCCATTCGATCAACTATGCTATTCTAGGATCATCAATGCTTCGACCTTCAGATTGATGGGCCTTTTTTTGTCGAACGTGCTTTGATCCTTTAGCCAAGTCAATAGTATGCTAAATTATGCCTAGATCATACCCTCTAAGATCATCATAGGTCCAGGCTACAACCCCATCATATCTAAAACATAGATGCTTTAGTATTTACTTGTCCTTCAGTGGAATGTCCCTTCTATCTTTTAAATTTCAACCACTTCCGACATTAGGCTCTTCATAATCCCTTGCATCTATAATGAACCTTTGTTTTCCATTTCTTGTATCCCCATAGTCAAAAGGATTTTTAAGGGATATTAAACCTTACGGAAGCTTATTTCTCATTAACTAGACACCCTGCCCTTCGGGAGATTCTTCTTATGGCTATGAATGGTTGGAAGCTTCTCCTAATTTCTATAAAAAGGTGGCAATTTGAATCTCATCCTGAAATACCTGCTAGTTTTGATCATTGTTGGGAATTGCTAGTCAGATGACCATCAGTACTACATTTTGTTTTGTTGTTGAATAAAAAATGAGTTTAGATTGTGAACGAATTGAAGCCATTCAATCGACAATTTTTTTTTGAGATCAAGGAATGACTCATATGTTGAAAGCTTCAAATTTTTTAATCAGATCCCACATTTGATGTCTATATGACTTCATTCTTATATTCTTCACAACTGCTTTCCCACTGACCTGGCTCACAAATAACTCTAAATCTTTGAATTCTTTTATTCTCTTCACACTTATTCATTCTGCAAGAATCAAACCATGAATAGAGTCTTCATATTTTGCATCATTGTTTGAGCATGGGAATTGAAAATAAAAAGCATTGAGGGTCTCAAATCTTGTTAGGGACTGTAGTATCCCTCTAGTTTCGATACTCTGTTTAGTTTAATTTTGCTTGATAGATGTTTTAGTTCATTATCATACTATGTTGTTTCTTTTCAGAGGTGATTTTGGATACTATGTTGTTTTGTATTTGGTGGATGATACATTGACATCCTGATTATCTAGTTATGTTAGTTTCATGATACTAAGATAGACATGTTCATGATATGGTTTATTTGATTATGACTTTTCATGTGGATATCATGTTGAGATGATTGCTTATGATTTATCTTGCTCATTTGTCTCGGTGAAGAAGATAGTGTAGCATTACTCATTCGTGAGTACCCTGCTACGCTGCAATTCTTTTTCATGGTGTGTTTTCTAACATAAGTATATATATGTTCTAACGTTGATGTTTCCTACAAACATAGGTACCGGGTAACAGCTCCACCTGCTTGACAGGTCTGAGCGTACCCTAATTCAATATAATCATGTTGATTGGAGGTATTGACAAGTCCTGTTTGAACCATCATTCTTTTTCGAACGAGTATCTATGTATTACCACATGTTGTTGTCTAGTTTATTCTGTCATGTTCATTTGTATTGTCTTGTGTTTGTGAATTAATATTTAAGTTTCACAAATGTCTGTTAATGTATTTATAAATGTTTGTGATTTAATTTATTAAATTAAATTAAATAAGTTATCGAATTTAAAAGTGAAAGTTATTTCTTTGCAATGTTTTTAATTAAAATATAAATATTGTTGATTTATTTGTGCAACTTGAATTATGAGAAAATAGATATTTTAATGAAAAGATATTTTCAGCATGTTATGAATCTTTGATTGGCAGTTAAAGATCTAGTTTGATATTTTAAAGAACAAGTTGAACTGATTCATCTATTTACAATGCGAATTGATCTATCAGTAAAGTTTTGATGATTGAAAGTTATTTGCATGAATTAATATCTTTTGGGGGTTGCAATTTTTCATTCACGGGAAGAATTTGGAAAAAATTTGACAGTAGCAGTTTTTAGAGAAATTTGCACGACAATTGCATCAAAATAATTTTTCTCTTAAGATTTTGTTTACAAGCGTAATTTTGGAAGTTGGATTGATTTGTATTCTTTGTTGAAGTTTGGTGAATTGATTGCGGAATTGATAGAAGTTTCAAGGATTCGTTTTCAGCCAGTTATCAAAATTTAAAGAGGTTTTCTTCTGTAATTTTAATTCTGGTGCTAAATTTTTTAGAATTTAATGTTGAAATTTATTCTTCAATAAAGAAATTGTTTTTCTGAACCTACACAAACAACAAAGAAACAAAATTAGATGAGTATTTGAACATTAAAGTAGAAAAGAATAAGAACAATCTGCAATTGAAGTATACCAGATTCAAAATTTTAGGAAATGAATGAAGACTTTCCTTTATTATCAAAAATAGATATTAATAAAAATTCCTGATCTGAGTATTTAGATGAGTGTAGATTAAACGGAGGCTTCATGGTATTCGTGAATCATTGTGATATGAACTACAAATTCTCTGAATTTAAGAAAAGGATTCTTTTGTCATGGATATTACTCTGAAGTCAAAATTTTATTTATATTCAACTATAAATCTACAAACTTATCTTTATGTATAGCGCACCAAGGGATATAGAGTGATTATATTAATTTACTGTTGGATATCCACCTTTCATTCAAACTTTTTAATATACTATTGCTTCTATGTATCTGTTATACCGGTAAATTCATTGATTAGATACCTGTAGGTTCCTAGCTTTCTGTTTATTATAATTTTGTCCATTAAATAATGCGTGCAACCTCTTTATAAACTGAATATTTTGGCTTAAATGTTGATTTTCTTGTTTTGGGAGAGAGGATTTTACTTGTTTCTTCTTTTTCTACCATTTATACCCATGCCTGAGATTGTACGCGGTTCCATCAATGTCTAAATTTTTGTCTTTTAATGAAATGGATTGGCTGCACTTAAAATGCCAAACTCATCCTTTCCTGCTTGGGCTTTTATTATGATTTCCTTTTCTTAAAAACTTTTCCTAAATTCCTTACATTCAAGCGCGTATTCCATCTAGCAAGGCGTGATTATTGCTTGGCTTGAATTTGAGAATAATGCATTCTTTAGATCACTGTTGAATAATGTTATCTCCTATTCATTCGCAACAAACTGGAGTATTATCTGTTAAGAGGCATGCATGTCTCTGTAACAAAACTACAGAGATTTCGTTACATTCATTTATTTCATTAGGCGTCCAATATTGATTCATTCACACCTTTCTATACTTAGCTATATATATATGTGTTTGGAATACTTCTTTTATTGTTCTCTCAGTGGTAGATCTTTAAAACTCTCACCTGCAACTGTTCTTGCATTAAATGCATGGTGTCCAGTCTTAAACTTAAAATTGTATTTTATATTCAAGAGTTAATAATTGGTTTCTAGTGCGACATGCCTTTGCATGTATTAATCGGTGGTAGGATCCTTATTAGAAAATCGATATTCTTCCTTGATCTGATTGTTATTTCAAAACATAGGCTTATAATCCATGATGCATGTGCTGGAACTTCAGTATACTATGTTTGACACCGTCAACTAAAGTTTCACTTTAGTTTCACTATAGTTTCACTCTAGTTTCTATTATTTTATTTAAAGTTATCTTGCTTTCTTAATGAGCAAACGCAACAAGTTTATTTTATAATAGGTATTTAAAAAAAAATATGTTCTGATTTTTATTTATATATTTATCAAGTTGTAATTATTTCTAAAATGATTGAAATATTAAAATATAAAGGATTAATATTATCCTTTGTTAATAATGTTAAAAAAAACATTTTCTTGATGTTATTAGAGATATATTAATATCTATAGTTTAATTATTGTGAATTTTTAATTCATAAAGTTTGGTAAATCCTGATTATTTGGTGTATATTTATAATGTTAATGATGTTTATCATTATTTGATTAATAGTTAGGGAAGAGGAAATGGTATTAATAAGTGCGTTACACTTTAATTATATTGCTCAATTATGATGATCTTTACTTGGGGATTATAGCTTTTCACTTTTTGTTTTTTTTTTGTCAAAAGATGTCATAGGGATTATGATCTGTCTCTAGTGAAAGACGTAAACATTGTGGCTTTGATCTTTGTGCTTGATAGCTACCCCTAGATTGATTTTATGTTGAGTCATGTTCTAGAAAGAGTGGCTTGCGGTAGGGGCCGAAATCCTAAAGAGATTGTCTGGGTAACCTATCATAGGTGTGTAAATTCAGTGAAAACCTAACTAATGTATTAGGGGTTGAGAAAAGGCTGAGAAGGCTTGGAATGGAAAGTCGCCCATCTTGTCCTATTGAAAGATGAAATGACTCCACATTAGTCTACATAGGGGTCGGGAATCGGTAGAGGCTGCTAGGGTAACTCTTGGAGAGGGCCGGTGGTCTAGGAAGATTCACCAAGGTAAGCTATCCCGATAGTGTGATGACACTCTTAGTCTATACCATGATGGTGATCCTTGTGTTCAGATTTCTATTGGTTGTGATTCGTTACTAAGATTTTATCTGTTATGATTTGTTATCGTTATGTCATGATGTGAACTGTAAACCATGAATATGTAATGTTTTGTCTTCATTGTTTGTGGACCTATCATTATGTGCTAGCACAAAGGGAGTGGACCTTCGGGTTCCATGTGGTTGGGAGGAAACCGTACTATACCTTCCTTGGTTTTTTTCTTGCAATTGATCCTATGCTTGCAGCTGGTTCCAGTTACTTCATTGTTCGTGGATATGGATGTGAGTTGTGATATGATCACTATCTGCTTTGTAAATTTACCTCTTGTATAAGAACATTCATATTGTACCATCATTTTGATGTATTGAGATTCATTGAAATCTCACTTGTAATCTTGACACATGGATATTCAATTTTATTAAGTTTTGTAAACTGGATCATTCATGACATTAAATTTGTATTTATGTTTATGAAAATATGTTGAGTATATTTATTATGTTAAAGTAACAATGTTTTGGAAACTTTATAGCAATTGTGTAATTAATTATCTTTTTAAAAAAAATTGTTAGGTTAATTTTATTCTTTACACTTTGTTTTAATGGTAACCAAGGTGGGGCATTACAGATTGGTATTAGAACCAAGTTCTAACACTAGGTGCTCTGGTTTTAATAAGCCCATTAGGTTGTTTAGGAATTTAGAATTGGTTGTTGTTTTTTCTTGTTTGTTTTGGTTGTCTTATAATAAGACTTGTCTTGGATTTTGTGTTGGATCATTCCTAGGCATTGTGGTAGAGGTCATGGTCAAGGATGAGGTGGTGGCTATGGGTCGAACCACTAGGTTACTCCCCCTCCGAGCCCTCATCAGAGTGTTCACGCAAAACAATTAGGTCCGCAGTTGGAACAGGAAAATGTAACATAGATTCTAGAACAGTCAGGGGTAGAGGGATCACAGTTATGCCCTTTAATGGAAGAGGTCTTAGCTCAACTTGGACCTAGACATGAAGTGGAATAGGAGGTGAATAGGGAACGTGATAGATCTCCGAGGAGAGTTGATGATATAGTGCATCAAGATGCCATAATTGTAGGTCATATGTAAGATTTGTTGAGGGCACGCCCTCCTACATTTGATAGATCTAGAGGTGGTTTAGAAGCAGAAACTTGGTTGATCGATTTGGGATGATTCTTTGCGATGCATCCTTATGGTAGCAATACTCGTGCTAATTACGCTATAATGCATCTTAGAGGTTTTGCCTCTACTTGGTGGCGTTTGGAGGAGTAGAAGCTCCATATGGAGATTGGTGCAGTCTTGTGGGACATGTTCCTGGAGAGATTCAGAGCATGATTCTTGTCTAAGCATTGGAGGCAGTGATGTGCGGGTGAGTTTCATGATCTACGTCAGATGTCTATGTCTGTGGAACAGTTTGAGCGCAGGTTTTATAAGCTCAAGCAATATGTAGGGATTGTGGATGATGAGGCAATGTTGGTGCAACATTACATTAGGGGTTTAAATGCTTGTATTACCGGAGGATTCAGAGTCTTCGAGTCGAAGACTATGGAATTTGTTGTGGAGAAGGCACATATTGTGGAAGAGAATCTCGATATGGCATTGGGTGGACACATAGGTGTCCAGATAGGTAGTGCACCTACTCCAGGTTTCGGTCCGCGAGGTGGTCAGATATGGACAGGTGGTTCCTCTAGGAATCAATAGGCACCCGCTAAGGGTGGATAGTAGCAGCAGCACTACCCACCAAAGAATAAGAACACTCAATCTCAGCTTGGTAATAGCTCTCGATCTCAACATAGTGGTGGTTGGATTCGGAAAGATAGAGATCAGAGTTGGCAACAAGTTCAACGTGATCGTTTCAATCAACCAGCACTGAGTTTTCAGTTTGTGGTTAGTGGAGGGAGTTCTCCACGGTCTAGTGTACCTCTAGGTGATAGAGGATTTAGAAGGAGTATAGAATGTTTCACTTGTGGTCAATAGGGTCACATTGCTTGACAATGTCCTCAGAAGGGAACTTCTACGTTCAGTTAGAGACCAGCGGCTTCAGAGCTGACGGTAGGAGACGTAGGCAGATTGCATAGGGTGTTTACTGCAGTGGATAACCACCAAGCCGAGCTCCAGGGAGTAGTCGAAGAAGTTTTTGGTGGAGGACAGGCATCATTCTTTGGGAACCGTGCACATCCTTCAGCGTCAGGAGTTGATTCTCAGGGATCGAGACGTTGACTAAGTACGGGTCCAGTGAGACCCTAGTGATGAGTTTTCTATCTCTTTAGAGGATGTATTCTGGATGTGTGTGTTATTTATTTTCTATTTGTAGGCTTCCAGGAGTAAGCCTTATCCTAGGGGGGAGGATGTAGTGTCACTCCAGTTTTGATACTCTGTTTAGTTTGAGTTTGCTTGATAGATGTTTTTGTTCATTATGATACAACGTTGTTTCTTTTCAGAGGTGATTTTGGATACTATGTTGTTTTGTATTTGGCGGATGATACATTGACATCTTGATTATCTAGTTATGTTAGTTTCATGATACTGAGATAGACATGTTCATGATATGGTTTATTTGATTATGACTTTTCATGTGGTTATCATGTTGAGATGATTGCTTATGATTTATCTTGCTCATTTGTCTCAATGAAGAAGACAGTGTAGCATTACTCATTCGTGAGTACCCTACTACGCTGCAATTCTTTTTCATGGTGTGTTTTCTAACATAAGTATATAAATGTTCTAACGTTGATGTTTCCTGCAAACACAGGTATCGGGTAACGGCTCCACCTGCTTGACAAGTCTGAGCGTACCCTAATTCAATATAATCATGTTGATTGGAGCTATTGATAGGTCCTATTTGAACCAACGTTCTTTTTCAAATGAGTATCTATGTATTACCCCATGTTGTTGTCCAGTTTATTCTGTCGTGTTCGTTTGTATTGTTTTGTGTTTGTGAATTAATATTTAAGTTTAACAAATGTCTATTAATGTATTTATAAATGTTTGTGATTTAATTTATTAAATTAATATAAATAAGTTATCAAATTTAAAAGTGAAAGTTATTTCTTTGCAATGTTTTTAATTAAAATATAAATATTGTTGATTTATTTGTGCAACTTGAATTATGAGAAAATAGATATTTTAATGAAAAGATATTTTCAGCATGTTATGAATCTTTGATTGGTAGTTAAAGATCTGATTTGATATTTTAAAGAACAAGTTAAAATAATTGATCTATTTATAATGTGAATTGATTTGTCAGTAAAGTTTTGATGATTGAAAGTTATTTGCATGAATTAATATCTTTTGGGGGTAGCAATTTTTCATTCACGAGAAGAATTTGGAAAATTTTTGATGGCAACAGTTTTTAGAGAAATTTGCGTGACAATTGCATCAGAAGAATTTTTCTCTTAAGATTTTGTTTACAAGCGTAATTTTGGAAGCTGGATTGATTTGTATTCTTTTTTGAAGTCTGGTGAATTGATTGCGGAATTGACAGAAGTTTCAAGGATTCATTTTTAACTAGTTATCAAAATTTAAACAAGTTTTCTTCTGTAATTTTAATTCTAGTGCTAAATCTTTCAGAACTTAATGTTGAAATTTATTGTTCAATAAAGAAATTGTTTTGTTGAACCTGCACAAATAACAAATAAACAAAATTAGATGAGTATTTGAACTTTAAAGTAGAAAAGAATAAGAACAAACTACAATTGAAGTATACCAGATTCAAAATTTTAGGAAATGAATGAAGACTTTCCTTTATTATCAAAAGTAGATATTAATAAAAATTCCTGATCTGAGTATTTACATGACTGTAGATTAAATGGAGGCCTCATGGTATTCATGAACCATTGTGATATGAACTACAAATTTTATGAATTTAAGAAAAGGATTCTTTTGTCATGGATATTACTCTGAAGTCAAACTTTTATTTATATTCAACTATAAATCTACAAACTTATCTTTATGTATAGTGCACCAAGGGATATAGAGTGACTATATTAATTTATTGTTTGATATCCGCCTTTCATTCAAACTGTTGAATATACTATTGCTTCTACGTATCTATTATACTGGTAACTTCATTGACTAAATACCTGTAGGTTCCTAGCTTTCTGTTTATTATAATTTTGTCCATTAAATATTGTGTGCAACCTCCTTATAAACTGAATATTTTGGCTTAATTGTTGATTTTCTTGTTTTGGGAGACATGATTTTACTTGTTTCTTCTTTTTATACCATTTATATCCATGCCTGAGATTGTGCACAGTTCTATCAATGTCTAAATTTCTGTCTTTTAATGAAATGGATGGGTTGCACTTAAAATTCCAAACTCATCCTTTCCTACTTGGGCTTTCATTATAATTTCCTTTTCTTAAAATTTTTTGCTAAATGCCTTACATTCAAGTGCGTATTCCATCTGGCAAGGCATGATTATTGCTTGGCTTGAATTTGAGAATAATGTGTTGTCCAGATCACTACTGAATAATGTTATCTCTTGTTCATTCGCAACAAACTAGAGTATTATCTGTTAAGAGGTGTGCATGTCTCTGTAACAAAACTACAGAGATGCCATTACATTCATTTATTTCATTAGGCATCCAATATTGATTCATTCACACGTTTCTCTACTTAGCTATATATAGATGCGTTTGGAATACTTCTTTTATTGTTCTCTTAGTGGTAGATCCTTAAAACTCTCGCGTGCAACTATTCTTGCATTAAATGCATGGTGTCCAGTCTTAAACTTAAAATTGTATTTTATATTCAAGAGTTAATTCTTGGTTTCTAGTGCAACATTCCTTTGCATGTATTAATCGGTGGTAGGATCCTTAGTAGAAAATCAATATTCTTCCTTGATCTGATTGTTATTTCAAAACATAGGCTTATAATCCATTATGCATGCGGTGGAACTTCAGTATACTATGTTTGACACCGTCAACTGAAGTTTCACTTTAGTTTCACTATAGTTTCACTCTAGTTTCTATTATTTTATTTAAAGTTATCTTGCTTTCTTAATGAGCAAACACAACAAGTTTATTTTATAATAGGTATTTAAAAAAACATATGTTCTAATTTTTATTTATATATTTAGAAACTTGTAATTATTTCTAAAATGATTGAAATATTAAAATATAAAGGATTAATATTATACTTTCTTAATAATGTTAAAAAAAAACATTTTCTTGAAGTTATTAGAGATATATTAATATCTATAGTTTAATTATTATGAATTTTTAATTATTTTATATTTATAATGTTAATTATGTTTATCATCATTTCATTAATAGTTAGGGAAGAGGAAATGGTATTGATAAGTGTGTTACACTTTAATTATATTGCTCAATTATGATGATCTTTACTTGGGGATTATAGTTTTGCACTTTTTGTTTTTTTTTGTCAAAAGACGTCATAGGGATTATGATCCGTCTCTAGTGAAAGACTTAAATATTTTTGCTTTGATCCTTGTGGTTGATAGCTACCCCTAGACTGATTTTATGTTGAGTCATGTTATAGAAAGAGTGGCTTGCAGTAGGGGCCGAAATCCTAAAGAGATTCTCTGGGTAACCTATCATAGGTGTGTAAATTCAGTGAAAACCTAACTGATGTATTAGGCGTTGGGTAGATCTAAACACTAATTCAGATAATAGTTTGCCTCACCTACTTTCTTAATGCTCGTATAGGTTGAGAAAAGGATAAGAAGGCCTAGAATGGAAAGTCACCCATCTTGTCCTCTTGAAAGATGAAATGACTCCACATTAGTCTGCATAGGGGCCGACAATCGGTAGAGGCTACCAGGGTAACTCTTGTAGAGGGCTGGTGGTCTAGGAAGATTCACCACTATAACCTATCCCGACAGTGTGATGACACTCTTACTCTATACTATGATGGTGATCCTTGTGTTCAGATTTCTATTGGTTGTGATTTGTTACTGAGATTTTATCTGTTATGATTTGTTATCATTATGTCGTGATGTGAATTGTAAACCACATATGCGTAATGTTTTGACTTCATTTTTTTTGAACCTATCATTATCTCCTAGCATGGAGGGAGTGGACATTTGGGTTCCACGTGGTTGGGAGGAAACCGTGCTATACCTTCCTTGGTTTTTTTCTTGCAGTTGATCCTATGCTTGCAACTGGTTCCAGTTACTTCATTGTTCGTGACTGTGGATGCAGAGCATGTTCATGGATCCATATGGATGTCAGTTGTGATATGATCACTATCTACTTTGTAAATTTACCTCTTGTATAAGAACGTTCATATTGTACCATCATTTTGATGTATTGAGATTCATTTAAATCTCACTTGTAATCTTGACACATGGATATTCAATTGTATTAAGTTTTGTAAACTGGATCATTCATGACATTAAATTTGTATTTATGTTTATGAAAATATGTTGAGTATATTTATTATGTTAAAGTAACGTCTTTGAAACTTTATAGCAATTGTGTAATTAATTATCTTTTAAAAAAAAATTGTTTGGTTAATTTTATTCTTTACACTTTGTTTTAATGGTAACCAAGGGGGGCATTACAGGGACACTAGTCAGACACCCACTCAAAAATAAACTTTGCATTTGGCACCATTAAAATATAAGGTCCATAGATGGTTGTCACCTAGATCATCATATTCCTCTTGATCCTTTATCAATTTCGAAATGACTTGATCATCGTCAAAGATCACATAGGTTCCTAGTCTTGTCCCATGAAATTTATCGAATGGGTCAAAGTTGATGAATTGGTTGAGGAACTCATATTTAGCAGTTTGATCACTCGTGTCTTTTTTTTCTTCCAACATCTCTACGCAATATCTCTCCCTTTTTGAGAAGGAGGTATGTGCTACTTCAAAGCATAGGACTACATTGTCTACTATGTGTTGTAGTTGCAAAGAATCAGACAATATTTTCATCTTCATCCCATGGTTGGTCCTCAATATCAGGTGGGACCAATTGAGCACTAAATATCCACCAATATTTACGGTGAAATATCTTGAAAGACACATTCCAAATATGGTGAGGATTGCTATCACCACTATTTCTTGTGTGACCATTTGGCTTGGACATAAGAAGAGGGTTAGAAATAGATCCTTAATGCGATTGATAGTCAAAACCTTCTTCTCGTCTAATTGTATGATTCCCTTGTCAAAGGGGATCATATTAAATTTTGAGGGCATTGACCAATTGCTTTGGTATGACCATTGTACTCCCAAATCAATCATGTTATTATGCAAAAGCTTACCTCTTGCAATAAGTGTTAAAAATAAAGGCATGGGTTTTGGATTTCTTACCTCTTTCTCTTTTGCATTGTCTACATCATTCACATAAGCCACAACTTTCAAAGCTTGAGGGTCCAACGCAGGTTCTTTATCTTTGGTTTGATCACGTGGAAGAGTCACATTCGTCTGTGGTATTTGTTCTTCCTTCTTTAATGCTTCTTGAAGCAAAGAATTTTGTTTGGGAATAGAAATGACATCCCATAGAGATCCATTAGCAGACACCACCTTCGATTTTTCCACCACATTAAGCATTCTAACTACTTGGACCTTGGTTGTACATAAATGGTGATATCTCTCTCATCTTTAGAGGAAAATGATCCATCATGAATGGGCTCAACACCTTATCTAACTCCTTCCCTTGCAATAGTGGAGTTCACGTCTACTAAGTAGGTTGGCCAATGGCCTATGGAGCCCACTTTTTCTTGCAGTAATGGTTGATGTAGCTAAGGGCATGACAAAGCTTATTGTATATATTCTCCCATGAGCCTTCTTTTGGATCTTGTGTTGTAGTCCAATTGTACTTGTGGAGCACTAGTCATCAGAGCTTCATTCATGAATACCACATCTTCTTCCTCCATCCATGAAAATAGTGCTTGGTCCAATGCAATATCTAGTTTTTTCATAAAGAAATCCCTTGCATTTTCTCTCTAAAGTGGGCATTTTCCATTTTAGGGGACTCATATTCTTTTAAATGTAGGAGTGTTCCCTTGTTTCTTTGTTCCACTATCTTTTGTTGCATATTTCCTCTTGGACAATTTATGGGAATTAACTATTACTACATGGGAAGCACCATACATTCCCATCTTCTACCAGGTTGTTTTAGCCTAGGATTAACTCTTTACTATAGCTATCCTTGACTATCTATGGGTGTGCACAAGAAGTTGAGTCCACTTTTTGGCCAAAAAGTGGGTGTTTTCCTTTATTTTTAGAATTTTTCACATTTGACCTTAAAATTTGACGCACTTAGAGATGGAATCTTGGAAAAAGTCACTAATAATAAAATGTAGTACTTAGAGTCTAGTTTCCAAATATGTAATTTAAAATAATACCCAAATAATGAAAATTGATTTTTATTAGGCGTTTCTAAAAACCATTATTTAAAAGTACTTTTTACCATACCATGCACATGTACATCATCCATATTTTGACCTAAATAATCATATTTTTAGATAAATCCTTTTGGGAAAATATTTTTAACTCACTTAAGCATGCCTTCCCTATTTTTTTGTAATTTTTATTGAATATTTGATTTTTCTATTAATTTTTTAGTTGCAATATTTGGTGTTTTGAAAAATCATGATGTACATCATGCATAAGTTGACCTAAAATTATCATTTTTTATTATTTCTTTTTTTCAAATTGAAAATAATTTTCTGAGGTACACTTTTGTTAAAAAAAATTGTCAAAAAATTATTTTAATAAAAAGTTATTAAAATACTAAAAAACCACGATAATTCAAGTTTATGGACCTGCTTCATTAGAAATTAATTGAAAAATTAAAAAAATAATCCAATTGAAAAAAAAAATATATATTTAGAATCTACACAATCTCATCTAAAATGGGTTTTAATTTCATAAAATAATTCTAAAAAAAAAATCATCAACCATATTGACAATCAGTTTTTTCTCTCGATATTGTCATGACCTTGTACTTGTAGGTCTAAGGCTAAGCTTTGGGTTACCATGTCTTTTCTAAGCCTAAATCCAAATGAGAAACATGGATTATTATTTTCAAACTTTTGGAATGAGTAGCCACTTTAAAATAGGTAACTATTCTAAAAAATGATTGACTACCTATTTTAAAGCTAAAAAATGACACTTCCACTAGAAGTGGACTCAACTTCTTGCACTTACCCATATATTCACATAGTGATCAGAACTATCTAGTTTGTATATGTTTTTTTTTTACCTCCTCCTCTTGAGGGTCCTTGATACATGTTTTGTTGATAGGATGACCTTCCCCTAATAGGTCAGAGTGGCTTGCTTTATAGGTGGCACTTGCTGCCATTTGATGAGAGTTAACTCATTACCAAAAGATTGGATCAGACTCTTCATATTATTCATGTCTACTACTAGAGAAGAAGAGCTTGACCTACTCAATTGCATGACATGTTACATGTACATGGATTGTGGTGTGGCCGATGTCACTACCTGTGTAACGGAAGTGCTTGGAGTAGCTTCTTCATGAGGACCACTGGAGATTTCTATGAATATGGGCATTGGACGTCATGGTGGAAGCTTTCTAGCATCACTCAAACTATTCTCTGCATGCATAGCCAAATCATATGTATTGGGTAAGATATCCCCTCCTGTAGAGGTTATCATAACTGTAGTGTCTAAATTGAAATCCTTCAGGTAGAACATAAATGCCATCACAATTGGGGATTAGGTAGCCATAAGGATTCTTTATCAATCTTTGTCAAACCTGGTGTTGTAGTCACTCATTGCCTCTTGCGGGGCTCTTCTCATAGTGATCAATTGATGTAGTAATGAAAAGTGATCTCCCTTCTCTGAGAAACATTTGAGCAATCTTTCTCCGAGTTGATCCCAAGAGTGGATAGAACCAAAAGAAAAAGATCAATATCAATCTTGAGCTTTTCCTTTAAATGAAGTGGCCAACATCCTAAGAGAAATATTTTCCTCTACTATGTTATGTACCATCTATAACTTTGATATATCTTGGAGGTTTTCAGAGGGGGTTTTGAAGTATTCTCTAGAAAATTTTGGAATAGCCTTGAAGGCATTAGCAGGTATGGCAAGCCACACATCTAGGGATGCAGGAAATTGTAGTGGACACTATCCCAAGTTACAAAATTTCCACAAGTAAGGGCAACTACATGAGCCATGGAGAATAGATTCCTATGAATCGGGTATACTAGTATTCTAATTTGAAAAGTTTGGCCTCCAAGTGGAGTAGATAAGGCTCTAGATATTGGGCTCTCACTTCTCACTCTATTACTCCTTAGAGGTGATATAGAACTTATAATCTTTCTTCTCCTAGATACTAAGGTAGGTAATTGGGAGTACTAGAAATGGCCTCTTAATTATGCTCTTGTTTGAATTCTAGGCATAAAATTTCTACCTTTCCTTGGCCTAATTTAAGAAATATTTTGGACTTTCAATCAGACGTTCAAAATTTTTTGGGTACCACTGGGTGTGCCAGTAAAAGAACTGTTGAGATATCAAAGCTTGTACCTCTCTGATAGCCTTATTGGAAATTTAGTGAGTGGGGGACCAATTTGTGCCTCGCTGAATACCTCTGAGATTTTTATAGAAAGTTGACTCTTCTCTAAGTTTGGAGAAAAAGGTAGAAGGAAATGTAAATATAAAACATGAAAATGGTGATGTTCCAAAGATTTTACAACATTCCAAACCCTTCTTTTCTTATGAATGATATATTAGACACAAAATGCCACAACCCTTCATTGTTGGGAAGAGAACGAGCAACAAAGGCTAAATACATGCACAGTGCAGTCTTTCAAATATCCCCATAGGAAGTGTTTATTAAGGTCTGATGAAGCATAAATGTTCCAAAATTTAAAAAAAAACAATTTGGAAATTGCATAAACCCTTCCTCTATTTACAAGATAATATGAAGAAAGAATAACCCTTAAAGAAAATAGAGAAGTTCAACAGACATAATCCAATTTTTGCAAGTTATTATTATATCATATAAGCTTACAACATGAAAATCAACTACTCAAACTATTTTAATTAAGCATAACAAAAAAATTTATTATAAATGAAAGCATAAAGAAAGAACTTGACAAATTCCATAACATGCACAGTTTCATGATTTATTCCAAATAGATCATGCTTAAAAATCAAATGAACTTAAAAATAAAGGTTGGATTCCAATCTGATTATAGTTTGAGTTAAAACAATATAACATGCCAGAGAAAAAGTGTTTTTCCAAACTTTAACTTTTGAAATTATATCTATATCTAAGGAAATCTAAAAGAACTTTTTTTTCAAAAAAAAGGAACTCCTTCCTTTTATCGTTGCCTCCTATTTATAGCTAAAAAGAGGGAGAAACACTACCAACATTCTAGAGGTAAATACTACCAGATACATGCATTTGATAGATTGTACATATGTTTTGGTTCAAAGTTTACATATGAATATTGGGTAGATTATATGTTTTGGTTCAATGTGTAGGATAGACAAGGTAGTGGGCCCATTACCTTTCCAATTTAGTGAAATATGTAAGGTAGTGGGTTGGTTGAAAAAATGGGTCCAAGAAATGGGGTCTCAAGGTGATCTTTTATTATATAATTTTTAGTTTACAAAAAATGAATTTCTATGATGTCAATGCTATCATCTAATGTTTATATCATGTATGTAGGTGATTGATGAAGCTATAAAACTTGAAAATGTAGCACACTTTATGTTTATAATAGTGGTGAAGGGTCACACATAGTTCAATTGTATTTTATTTTCTTAAAAATATGCAAAAAAAATTGACGTAGGATATTCTCAATAGATTAGTAAACTAAGTGAAAGATTAAATTGTGTTATTTTTATAACATATTAAATTTTTTTAAAAGGTTGAAAATTAATAGTTTGGTTACATTCTATTCATGTTGATCCTCATTATTTCAAGGACCCTTTGAAGTTTAATCCTGATAGATGGGAGGTATGCTTGATATTCATATAAAAAATATTTTTTAAGATATTCAATGGACTAGATTGACTAGTGATAAGTTATAAGATATTGCATAATTGAGCACACAAGTTGTAGATTATTGACATATCACTTGTTTATTTGAATTTATTATGTGATTATTAATATTTACCATTTCTTTTCTTCAGTTGTAGTTAGTGATTCCACAAAGCTGGTTTACAATTTTTGGGAGGAACTGATTTTTGTTGAGATCAAATATTTTTAGAAAATATAATTATTTAAGCCTTAAAAGGTTCCATTTAAAGAATTCCAATTGAAGAGGGTGTGATAAAACTACCTTAAATCAAACCCCCTTGGATAGAACCTCGCTAGCTTGAAACCATACCTATAACAGAGTCTCCTTTACACCTATCAAAATGTTGATAAAAACCCACTTTTGATTTACCTTTTGGGGGATCAAATGAATTCATTTAAAATTTATTTTTTGCAAGTATGTAGTCCTTATTATAAGCTTCCTGAAAAGTATAATTTTAAATAAATTTAATTTTATTATTATATTTATTTTTTATTTCTAGTGAATGTAGGTTTTTCACCGAAAATCAAGCTCTTTGTTTTACACATGTGGAAAAATAGAAGATTATTAAAAAAATAAAAATAAAAATATTAGTGCACTAGATATTGAAGTCCTTGATCTAACAAAGAAAAAAAAATTGAATTTCGATATATACAAAAAAAGTTACGTGTTATACAGTCGCACTATCTCTGAATTATAATTGGTTTGAATTTGAAACTTGATTAAAGAAAAAATTTCAATAAAAACTATCTAACCAAGTGGAAGCACTAGATATCATAGTTACAGAATCTAAATTGAAAGAATTAGAATTTTATCCTTCATGGAAAAAAAGTTATGTGTTATACAATGAGCGTCACTTCTTAAAAATGTTGTTTTATAGAAAAAACTAGTTTTGAGGGAGATGGAAAAAAGTGCAATCTGATTCCAAAAATTTTGAAAAAAAATTATTTAGAATTTATAGAAAAAATGTCATGAAACTATAGTTTGCATCATCTTCAAATTCCTCATAGTTTAGCCGCTATAGGTGCCCGAAAGTGAAGATTTAGTTAAAAAAAATTATTTTAGTGTCCAGTTTGGCCAAAAATTGTAAACCACTATTGTGGGATCAAGGTATATTAAGCTAGTAAACCCAAATGAAGTTATAAAGTGTATGCCAAATCAAAGACTAGCAGATTGTACTAAATTATTCATTTGAAGTTAACCTCATCATGAGCACATATGATGTAGACATTATAAGAGTATCTAGAATGTATGAGTGACACTCTAAAATATCTATGAGAAGGGAGTACCCAAGGCATCTTCAAATCTTATTTTTAGTTATTGTAATTGAATCTTATAAGCTAAGTTTGTGTGCATGAAAATGGGGCACATATATTGAATATTTGATTTAAGTGGGGTGTTGGAATTCACATAGGTTGATTTTTTTCTCATGATTTTTTATTACCACTTGATAGTTTTGAGAATCTTATAAGCACTTGGGTGTCATATTGGTGTATGAAGCATATTAGACAATTTTAGAACACACATAAGAATTAGGATTTCGAAATAAATCTCATTTTATTCTAAACATCATATTATTAATATAATGAGTGTAATAACCATTGACAGTTACGAATCATTCTTTTTCTTCTTTTATTCTCTCCCTATTATAACTACCACCACTTGACTAACTTATTATAAAAAACTTCATTTATTAAAACAAATCCACCTAATGATTATATATCAATATCAATATAGCATACCATCTATTCACATAAACATTTAAGAAATTCAATTTGTAAATATCTTTTATGCATAATGTCATTAAATAATGTCAACATGTCATAAAAATAATCACATTTACAAGAATAGAAGCATGTATAACTTGTTAGAAATTGTTCAAGTAACATGAATTAACTCAAGTACACCAAAAGTTCTTCACACATGTTTTCCAAATGAACAGTAACAACAAGGGCATACAAGGTACAAACTACATCTAAAATTCATCAATACGACATCATCGTGAGACCCCATTTCTTGGACCTATTTTTTCAAAATACCCACTAGGTTTCCAATTTCACTAAATTGGAAAGCTACTAGGACAACTACCTTTCTAATTTGGTGAAATTGGAAACCTAGTGGACTATTTGAAAAAATTGGCCCAAGTACCAATTTCACTGAATTGGCAAGCTAGTTGGCCTGCTAGCTTTCCAAATCAATGAAATTGGAAAGGTAGTGGGCTATTTGAAAAAATGGGTCCAATAAATGGGTATCACAGTGATGTATATCACCATGACACCCGATTTCTTGGATCCATTTTTTGAAACATCCCACTACCTTGCTAGTTTAACCTAGTAGTTTTCCAATTTGGTGAAATTGGAAAGATAGTGAGGTATTTGAAAAAATGGGATCTCACAATGATGTACCCATTTTTCAAATAGTCCACTACCTTGCCAATTTCACCTGGTAGCTTTCCAATTTGGTGAAATTGGAAAGATAGTGGGTTTTTTGAAAAAATGGGTTCAAGAAATGAGGTCTCATAGTAATGTACATCACTGTGAGACCCCATTTTTTGGACCCATTTTTTCAAACAACCCACTACCTTTCCAATTTCATGGTGATCTATCAAATTACTTCTAGTGTTGACCAAGCATTGTGCCTGTAATATTCACTTGATTTGACTTCAAAAACTATTTGATTCTTCCCTCCTTTCTTCCACATATAGATCTAAGCTTATAGATGAATCATCAAATATTTTCATGTATTCTTTTAAATATAATGTTCACTTGATGGAAAAAGTTTCACATGCATGCAATGTGCAAAGGGATGCAACTTGTATTCTACAACTTGTATGATCAAACCGACAGTTCCAACACCTTTTTATGGGTAGGTTTAGGCTACGCATTCTCCTCTTCTGTACCCCAACATGCTGAATAACTTTGAGGTACATTCATACGGTGAAATCCCTTAAGAGTCCAAATTGTAAATGGGAAGCAATCTTTGACAACCTATTACTTGGAGACAGTGTCACTTGTAGGAACTTTGTCTAACCTGGCATAAGGATCACATAGGTCCCATCTACAATAATAATCTATCTCAATTTTTGTTATCTTAGAGTCATTTTCTCGTGGTGTCCAATTTTCTCTTGATGGAAAAAGTGTCAAATGCAAGTAGTGTAAACTTGTAAAGTGGTGCAACTCTTATTATAAAACTCATATGACCAAATGGATTGCTCTAACACATATGGATGGATAGATTTATACTAGGGATGATCCTCTTTCACAACCAAACATGCCCAATCACTCCAAGCTACGTTCAACTGGCTTGATCCCTTAAGAGTTCAAAGTGCTAATTGGTTGCACTCTTTGATGAGCTATTACTTAGAAAATGTGATTCTTACAAACTCTCCATTTGAGGCAAAGGGATCGCGTTAACTGCTCCTTTTTTTGCTATCTTGGAGGTGTTTTCCCATGGTGATGACTTTTTAGTTGATGAAAAAGTTGTCAAATGCAAGTAGTGTAAAGTTGTAAAGTGGTGTACCTTTTGCTCTAGTGACAAAAAAAACTATTAATTTTTTTTATATGGGTATGTTTATGCTAGGAATGATCATTTTTCACACACAAATACGCTAAATCATGATGAGCTATGTTCAACTGGCTCGATCCCTTAAGACTCTAAAGTGTAAAATGGTTGCAATCCTTGACAAGCTATTACTTGGAAACTATGAAGCAAGTACAAAATATCCATCTAACATAGAGGGATCATATTAGGCCCCTCTACAATAACCTCTCTCAGTTTTTTCTATCTCAGAGGTTTTTTCCTGTGGTGATAAATTTTTAGGTGAGGAAAAAGTTATAAAATGCAAGTAGTGTAAAGTTGCAAAGTGGTGCAACTTTCATTCTACAACTCATACAACCAAATGAATTGTTCCAAACCATTCGAAGGGGTAGGTTTATGCTATGCATGGTCATATTTCACACCCAAACAAGCCCAATAACTCTAAACTATGTTCAACCAACTCAATCTCTTAAGAGTCCAAAGTGAAAAATAGATGCAATATTTGGCAGGCTATTATTCAAAAACTATGATGCTTACATAATCTTCATCTAAGACTATAGGATTGTGTTGGGACCCTCTATAATAACCCCTCATTTTTTTCTATCTTGGAGGTTTTTTTTCATCGTAACAACTTTTCAATTGAAGAAAAAGTTTTCAAATGCAAGCAATGTAAAGTTGCAAAATGGTGTAGCTTTCATTTTACAACTTGTGTGACCAAAGAGACTTTCAATGTGTCTAGATGGGTATGTTTACACTAGGCATGGTCCTCTTTCACATCCAAAAATGCCGAATCACTCTAAGCGATGTTCGACCGGCTCAATACCTTAAGAGTCTGAAGTGCAAAATGTCTACAATCTTTGACGGGCTATTACTAAAAAACCATGAAGCTTACAAACTCTTCATCTAAAGAAGAAGGATTGTGTTGGGCCCCTCTACAATAAAATCTTTGAGTTTTTTCCATCTCAAGGGAATTTTCCCATGGTGACGACTTTTCGGTTGAGAAAAATTTGTCAAATGAAAGTAGTGTAAAGTTGTAAAGTGGTGCAACTTTCATTCTACAACTCATGTGACCAAAAAAACTATTCCAACATGTTCAGATGGGTATGTTTATGCTAGGAATGGTACTCTTTCACCCAAACACACCAATCAATCCAAGCTATGTTCAACCAACTCGATCCCTTAAGAGTCAAAAGTGCAAAATGGCTACAATATTTAACGGTCTATTACTCAGAAACCATGATGCTTACAAACTCTATATCTAAGGTAGAGGGATTGTGTTGAGCCCTTCTACAATAACCTCTCTCAATTTTTTCTATCTCGGAGGAGTTTTCTATGGTGATGACTTTTTAGTTAAGGAAAAAGTTGTCGAATGCAAGTAGTGTGAAGTTGCAAAGTGGTGCAACTTTTTTATGCAACTCATACAACCAAACAGAGTGTACCAACACATCCAAATAGGTACATTTACACTAGGCATGGTCCTATCTCACACCCAAACATGTTGAATCACTATGAGCTACATTCAACTGGCTCAATCCCTTATGATGACATGCAAAGGAAAGGAAAAGAGAAAGATTCACATGACATTTGAAAAGTCTAGTTTTTCCACACCAAAAGCATATGATTGCATGAAAGAGGTAAAAATTCTAGGTGTCAAAATAGTTGAGGAAAGCCTAAACCTTTTCATTCTCAATTTTTTTATTATCCAATTACTGTGTGGATCTCATACTTACATTGAATTGATTATTATTAATATTAGTATTCAGGTAACTCTCTTATTCCTATTATGGGTCTAATCACAAATGATAAGGCTACAAGACTCTTAAAATATTGTATGATTTTCCTCAAGTCTAGCAAGGGAAAGATATTTTTTAATTATGCACATTTCCCTTACAACTATATGGTTGTTATAAAGAGGAAATTTTACAAGATTTTAGAAAAAAATGAAAGATTTATAGCTCAACCTAATCATAGGTCAATAGAAATATGAGCACACATGGTGGCTTCTAACCTAGCTAGAGAAAATAATGAACAAGAGGTGTTGATATATGTTGATACTAGAGCCTCAACCATAATTAGACACTAAAAATATCCCAAAGAAGAGATATAAATACATGTTGATACATGAGATATTACAACCCCTATTCCTAATCCTTCATAATCATATCAAATGTCCTAGAAGAAATTAAATATTAGTGGGAACTCACCATAAACTATTGACTCCTTTGAATCTTAGTGGGTGCCCACTAAAAACTAGAGCTAATTTTAGAATACCAAAAGTGGAGGTGATGACGTAGAATAGGAGAAGGAAAAAATATGAGAGAAGTGATGATCCACCAATGAATTTGGGATATGAAAAGTAGAAAATGGAATAGAAAAGTATACAAGATCCATTAGAGGTTTGTATAGAAAAGGTACAATAGGTTACACTATAAATATATATCTTCCCTCTCCTCCTAGCTTTATCCCTTTTAAATTCTTCCTTCGATTCCATATTGAATTAGCACATAAGAAAATGATACATCATTGCTGAATCATTTTTAGAAAGATTGAAGTTGTTTAGCATCAGCTAATAAAATTGTTTAGCATCAATCAATAATTATTCAAGAAAAAACAGTGAAATACATCAATGAGAAATTCTAGGGCTAACCAATTATAAGTATACATGTGAATAAGTGAAGCACAAGTACTCAAATACATGTAAGCCTTGAGGTGTACACATGAATACATAGTATATGCATTGATACAAATTATATGCATGAATACATAGATCAAAAAGTATACACGTAAGTTGTAAAGTGTAGACTTGAATACACATCACTCATATCTATTGAATTATGGATTTATAATGCAAATATGGACACCATTGATAAAATGTATTTGTATTAACCAAATAGCCATGTAGGAATACATCAATATATGTCGCTACAAGTATGAATTTATATATACAAAATAGTCATATAGGCTTACAAGAATTCCATATAGGAATACAATGTTAAATATATGTAATACAAACTATGTCAAGAAAAGCCATATAGGTATACAACAAAGGGCCCTAAAGTCAAATTTCATTTCCCTTCAAGCTCTTGAACCAAACTCTTTCCCTTTGCTTGTCGGTCAAATGGTGATAAGTTTGTCACTCATTTACTCCAAGGTGAAGGAGTGCTCCTAGTGCTCCTCCTAGGGTTTAGTTCTTGATCAAGCCTTATGTGTTACAATAACAAGTAAAGACATTAATATATAGAAATTAAATTATAAAAAAATGATATATTTAACAAAATAATCACTTACCAACACTAGATGATCACTCTCCTCGAAGGAAATATTTTCATGCCCATGTTGTGGGGTGTTGAAGCCCTATAGAAATCATCCAAAGATAAATTAAACTATGAATCAATAATAATTTTATTTTTCACTAACTAATTTAGCTATAACAATGAATGTAAATTGAAATTTAGTAATTTGTCTCATACCCTCATGATTGGCATCGAGGATTCTATAGCATAAAATACACCAAGCTCCATTTACCTATGAAAATTTGGAGGTTTTTCTACTTGCAACATGGGAAAATAAAACAAAAAATTATCCAATAATGAAAACTACAATAGTGATGCATGTCATGGGTTATAATGTATGAGATAATGAACAAAATTTTGAGTATTTATTGAACTATAAATTTCTTACTATCATGCTTACTATTTTCCCTATCCATAGATTTTTTGAAAGAACTTGTTTTAGGATTTTATCCATAGCAGCATGATGTTGAACCATTTGATAAAATTATTTGGTATAAATGTATGAAAAAATTCATAGCATATAGAAGGCAGTTAGCTATTTGAAAAAAGGCCTCAAAGAAATGTGGTCTCGTGGTGATGGAATGCCATTACAAAAAAATGTGTCATTCAATTCCATCACCATGATATTATCTTGGGATGAGGTGGATGGTAAAGTGTGGTATTAGTTATGAGATGGAGGTTGATCATGACATAAAGAGAGAGAGGTGGGGATATGAAAAATTTGAATAAAAGATGGAAGGTTCAATGGATTTGTAAATTAGGGATGCGGATGAGGACCTTGAAAAGAATTTGGAGGGGAATTTTGGCTAAATGATTGGTCTTATGGTGATGGAATGGAATTCCATCACCATGAGACCACATTTTTTTGAGGAATTTTTTCAAACTACTCATTTCATTGTCTATAGTATTACTTACTATTATTCTTTGATAGATTTTTTTCCAAGCATCCATAGTTTGTTGAAAAGCGTCTATTTTAGGATTTTAGCCATAGCAGCAAGGAAGTGAACTATTTGATAAAATTCTTTGGTATACATGTATGGAAAATATGGTAACATAGAAAAGGTGGTGAGCTATTTGAAAAAATGCCTCAAAGAAATTGGGTCTCATGATGATGGAATGGCATTCCATCACCATGAGACCACATTTGTTTGAGGCATTTTTTCAAACTGCTCACTGCCCTTTCTATGCTATTGCTTACTATTATGCTTTGATATATTTTTCCAAGCATCCATAGTTTTTTGGAAAGCACATATTTTAGGATTTTAGCCATAGTAGCAAGGAAGTGAAATGTTTGATAAAATTCTTTGGTAGACATGTATGGAAAATGTGGTAGCATAGAAAACGTGGTGAGATATTTGAAAAATGCCTCAAAGAAATTGGATCTCATGGTGATGGAATGGAATTCAACAACCATGAGACCACATTTCTTCAAGGAATTTTTTCAAACTTATACTCACTACCCTATCTATGTTATTGCTTACTATTATGCATAGATATATTTTTTCCAAGCATCCATAGTTTGTGGGAAAACACCTATTTTAGGATTTTAGCTATAGTAGAAAGGAAGTGAACTATTTGATAAAATTATTTGGTAGACATGTATGGAAAATATGGTAACATAGAAAAGGTAGTGAGCTATTTGAAAAAATGCCTCAAATAAATTGGGCCTTATGGTGATGGAATGGCATTCCATCACCATGAGACAAAATTTATTTGAGGAATTTTGTCAAACTACTCACTGACTTGTCTATGTTATTGCTTACTATTATGCTTTGATAGATTTTTCTAAGCATCCATAGTTTGTTGGAAAGAACACTTTTTAGGCTTTTAGCCATAGCAGCAATGAAGTGAAATGTTTGATAAAAGGCTTTGATAGAAATGTATGGAAAATGTGTTAGCATAGAAAAGGTGGTGAGCTATATGATGAAATGCCTCAAATAAATTGGGTCTCATGGTGATGGACATCACCATGAAACCACATTTCATTGAGGCATTTTTTCAAACTACTCATTGATTTGTCAATGCTATTGCTTACTATTTTGTTTTGATATATTTTTTTCCAAGCATCTATAGTTTTTTGGAAAGCTTCTTTTTAGAATTTTAGCGATAGCAACAAGGATGTGAACTATTTGATAAAATTCTTGGGTATACATGTATGCAGAATGCGGTAGTATAGAAAAGGTAGTGAGTTGTTTGCAAAAATGCCTCAAAGAAATTGGGTTTTATGGTGATAGACATCACCATGAGACACAATTTATTTGAGGATTTTTCTCAAACAATTCATTGCCTTGTCTATGTTATTGCTTACTATTATTCTTTCATAATTTTTTTCCAAGCATCCATAGAATAGACAAGGAAGTGAACTATTTGAAAAATTCTTCAATAAAAAGTGGTCTCATGGAATGCAATTGGTAGTTGCTCCTAGTTATTACTTATGCTATGTGAAGTAATCGCATCATTGCTTATGTTGACTTTCTAAACAACTACATTGTAATTGAAACTTTATCATCTATCAACATCCAATTATTAGTTATGCAATGTGAATTAATGCTTTATGTTTTAAATATGTGCAATGCTATTTAATCAACGATATGAATATAAACTACACAAATATATTATGTACAATTCATTAGTTAAACTCTTTATTCTATTACCTATGTGAAGGTTTGTATAACTCCACTAGCACTAAGATGTGTTCCTACGAAGCCTCCAATATTAGCCTATTCAACTTCCAAAATTAGATATCAGAATACCATTCATATACCAATACTATTTATATGTAATATTTATAATTTTTTGCTAGTTACATACGTCAGTGGTAGATGCAGTGGCGTAATAAACAGGTGGAGGGAAAGTATATCTAGTATTAACACTGGGACCCTAAAATTTTATTACAATCATTAAACTAAATTAGTTAATATTGCATTTCAAAATGAAATTTAATAAATTAAATTCAATAAACATGCTAAAATTTACCTAATTATCGATGTTGAAAGCCTCATTCAAAATTTCATCTATCATCATCATCTCTGCAACTATAGATGTATCCTACACACCAACCTCTTGAGTGTCTGTGGGGTCATATGTACTAGAAAACCCAAAAAATTGACAAGAATGGGGTGGAATCCTACACCTCAAAGTCTCCCCTGGATGGTGTTGTACTATAGGATTAACACGATGATACTCTAGGTCAAAGAACTGATAGACTATAAAGTGTCCACCATAGCACTCTCCTTCGTGATGGAAGGGATAACGATGTGCTCATTAGCTAGCCTAGTGAGAGCTCATCACCCTTGCTATTGAGGATCCTGACATGGACCTAGTCTATTCTATGTTGACCCTCCACCTCTCCCCTAAAAGTCCCTCATATCAAAATAGTTGGGGATTTTGTTGAGGATAAACTTGTATTAGAGTTTCCTCAAGAAATATTGGCAGACCTCGTTATTGTTGCATGGTGGATAGTCAAAAACCATCCACCACCTATCCCAAAAAAAATTCCTATTCCCTTGGTGGCGGAACTAATGGATAGGAAACCTCTTGGCATTAAGGTTAATATTTTGATTTGTGTGTGATTTAGTGAATAGTGAGCACAAATCATATTTTGTAATTTTTTCATCTTTTACTTCTTTATATGATAATTTATCTGCATAAAAATTTCTTCATGCCTGCCTCCTATCTACCCAACCATTTTATTACTTGTTGATTGCCCTACATGTGTTAAAATGTCTTGAATTGAATGTGCAAGTATTCTTTCCACTATTGAACATAAAGGACCATTCAATCTCATGATTAACTCTTTAATCTATTTTTTTAATTTTTTTATTTCCCCCATTAAATTTTGGTGAGTACCAAGAGGAGGTTGAGGAATTGGTGGTGGAGTTTGTTGTTGTGGTTGTTGAGGATATTTATCGTGTGCTTGTTTCTATGGTTTTTTATGATTTTGAGGAGGTTTTTCAAGTTGATTAACATATCCTACAAATTAAAGAAATGAACATCAAAAACAACCTAAAATTACCTATTTATCAACAAATTCACAAAAAAGAAAGCAATGCTTTCCTATTTGACCTCATAGTCGATGTGGCAGTATCCTCGAGATTAAATTACAATGATTTAATTAAATTGCAACTTTTGATCCTTCCAAAATGTGATCATGCAATTGTTGGGTTTTCTAGCCATGAGCAAGAAAGAACATAGTGAAAATGAAATTAAATGGTTTGTTTCTTTTTTGTTTTAATAAGCTATAATGTGCTTGTGTTAGAACATGAGTGCTTTATAGGCTCAATCTGACCAAGCTTTAGGATCAATCACACCAAGCATAACATTAGTGCATAATAAGGTTCTCACATTATAGCCTTTTGTAAGATAGAATTTGGTCCCGACTAGGGTTTGAGGACCTAGGGCAACAAACTTCTATACTTCACATTCAAGGATGACCCTAGAGATCTCAATCCAACAAAGAAGAGGGAAATAGATCTGACAATAGGGCATCCTAGGGTAAGAATTTAGATTACAAGAGGGGTTAACCACCAATTCTAAACTTGAAAAAGATAATGAAATGTAAAACCTAGCTTGTTGCAATGCTCCACAAAATGACTTTGAAATGTGAACACAACATAAAAGAAAACTATAAAAAAGAAAGTGTACAAATAGAAACTTTCTAGAGATGAAATGGAGCTCTAAAATCCTAAAAAACCTAATTTTATGGCCTAGTGGGACTAATTTTCCATTCTAGGTGAATCAGTCCCAAATCTAGATCTCTACATAGGATCAAGTTTCAATCAAATGGGAATCCAAATCTGGCAAGATCTCTAAAAAATTCCTATAGTGGGACTCATTCACCACTTGTGGTGAATGAATCTAGTTTGGATTTTATAGAAATTCAAAGTTTGGATCTACTCGTCTTATTGCACTCAATCTATTCCTTCAGGTTCCCAAATCTGAAATTCTAGTTTTGGGTCTATAGATGACCTTTTAGTGAAGGTTTTGACCTTGCAAATAAGGGGAAAAATTCAACGAGCTTGAAACCTAATCTTCAATGATTTTCAAGTCTTAAAAGTACCTAGATCTACAATCACACAAAGAGAGAGAGAAAAAATTATTGATTGTTAGGGAATACAGGTTTTCCTTGTTCAAAACCATTTTAAGTAATTAAACCAAAATGATGAAATAAGATAATGAATCATGAATGTGAAGTGATACAATTAGAACCTTGCCATGATGATGGATCTTGAGTTGCTACAAATATTGGTGAAGAATCTACCCTTGAAGACACTTGAATGACCTTGTGAATGCTTGAATGCTCTTGTGAACTCAATTTGCTATTATGAATGCTCTCACAAAAGTCTTAGGTGAAAAATGAGTGAAAGAACCTTGTACTTATACTTAATTATGCAAGAATTCTTGAAATTACAACACTATAAGCCTACATAAGATCTAGGAGAATAAAATCTCAATGGAAATTTGAATTAAATTTGAATTTTGGTCACAGAGGACTCATTCTCCAAAGATGGCGAATAATTTCCATTTGGCATAATGTATGGCACTAAAAATAAAAAGTCCTTAGAAAGGTGTAAAAACAAGTTTGGGACCCAAAAATCTAGGTGGGACTCATTCACCCACGGTGGCGAATGAGACCTAAATCACTAAATCTAGGTCACAAAAGCCAAAAACACCTAAATTATGATTGGTTACTGATTGGTGTCAAGATTTTCCTCAAAATGATGCAATAAATTCGGCTTCTAGATTAAAAAGAGGGCCAATTAAAGCATAAGAGAGCCCAATTATTAATGAAAATCCTAGAGAATTGTGAAAGTGTGTTACAACAATTTACAACACTCCAAATAATGCAAGATTAATGTTAATTATAATTAAGATTATATTCATTATGCTTAGTTAATTGATAAAACCCTCGAAATGTGTGAAAGTGTGTTACAACACTTCACAACACTTTAGCAAGGAACCATTAAATTACATTAGTTCACAAGGTCCTAAGAACTAATTTGAATGTGTTATCCACATTACAACACTAAATCAAGGAAATGTTAAGCCAAAATCCATAAGGAGGACGCAAACTATTGTGAAAAATTCAAAGGACCCTTTTTTGACAATACATTTAACCCCCACTCTAGTGAGAGGATGAACTTGCTTCAAACTCACAATAAATTAGACATTCAAGAGGGGTTCAATCATACCAATGTGGAAAAAAAAGGATGAAAAAGATCAAAGTAGGTGGCTAAGACCCTAGGATCCAAGATCCTATGTCAAAATGACAAGCACAAGAGGACACGCACAAGGTGTATGATGTGCAAAAAAAAAAAAAAGTGATCAGGCAATGTTAATAACTAGAAGAAGAACAAAAATAAGCAAAAATAAAAAGGTGGATCAAGCTTCGACCATTTTTCCAAAATGATTTGGATAAAATCTAGGTTGTTTATCCAAAAGTGTATACTCACTCTGAGGCAATGAAAATCTTGGCTGTCCACTGGGTGAGATGTCCTAAAGGTGTGAAACATACACTCATGGATGGTATACACTCACACACACACAAGTGGCTATGGGGAAATTCACGCCTCAGATTGGGCTTCCCACTCAAACCACACCAAAGTTATACCTCCTGATAACTTTAATAAGGCACCACAAAAAATGATTTTTGAGCTTCATGAGCCAAGAAGGGCTCATGAACAAACATGATGGATCCACAAGCATGCAATCTTTTTTATTCAAGGTGACCATATAACATTTTTTGCAAATTCCAAAATAGTGTAAGGTATGTTTAAAGGGATTTGATTAGCTCATGCAAGGTCTCTTCATAGGTAACATTATGCCTAATGTTTCCAAGAGAGGACAAGTCAAAGAAATATAACACTCTCAAAGGAAATCAATCCCAATGACACCACCAAGAAAATGATGCATTGCAATGAAGAAATAAAATCACATAATGAAACATGAGTGTTAATGTATTCCCCTACTTTAAAGTAGTTACTAACACCAATACCATGAGCAATTTCTTTAAAGTAGAAGAAGACAAGAGAGCTTATCTAGAAAGCCCTATGCCAATTCATATGTTTCTAATAAGTTACACGATGAATAAGTATGCAACATGTGAGTCAACTTAAGGAATGTTATCCACATCCCAAGATTGCTCTTATATGTACATGAAATGTGGTCAACTAGGCAACATAGACAACCACACTCCTTGAGATGTTGAATTTTGTTGCTTAAGACCTTACATTCATTAGTAGCATGACCATGGACTCTATGATATGCACAAAATGAATTCTTGTAGTCAATTTTCTTTCGTGTTCTTGGAGGGATGGCTATAAAATTATCTTGGAGGAGTCCCTAAAATATTCCTTCTTGATCCATGGTAGAAGAGGTTCCTTTATTTTGTGACAAAAATATATCTTGCTCAGATATACAAGATATGATACCTACACAAGACATTGCAAATTGAAAGATTTTATTCTCTCCTTGAAAGTAGGATGTAAAATCTAATGAATTCAAATCATTGGTGTTTTTCTTGATGAAATTGACATTAAGCAAGGATTTAGTTGTTTCTTGTGTTTCTTTCAAAGATTCTTATGTAATAGTGTTGATATTAAGCGAAGGCTTGTTTATTTATATGAAAGGACAATAACCAAGAACATGAGTCATTTCTTGCATGGCAAGCTCTATAGGGTTATGCATACCTTGTTCTCTAGCACCACATCCTTTTCTAGTGTACCCAAGTTGTTTCATAAGTTCATAACTTTTTTCATTAAGCTTTTTCATTGCTTTTGGATTCAGTGGTTGCTCATAATTAAGTTTTTCAAAGCTTGTTGTGTAATTTTTTTTCTTGTGTTATGAAGTGATTGAGGTCAATGCTTTCAAAAGATCTTTCAAAAAAAAATTTGGCATTACTACCTTTTCTTTTCCCTTGTCAAATTCTTTGTGTATAATCTTGTATTCTCCCACAAATGTTGGTTCAAAGTCTAAGGAACCCCAATCATCTTCCAATAGCTTCGTGATTTTCTCAATGGATTTTTTCATCATTTTGTTGTGCGGGTTCTATTTGTGTAGTTGGTATTAATGTTGCTAAAAGATTTTCCTTATTTTTCTTAATGTATAAACAACTTTTAGGTTAGGGTCAGCTTCGATTGTGTACACTTTATTGTTGTAGATATATTTCATTTGATGATGAAGAGTAGAAGGTACCCCATTCATTGCATGAATCCATGGCCTATCTAAAATAAGATTATATGAAATTTCATGTTGGATAACATGGATTGATGTTTCTAATGTGGCCTTTCTAGCTATAATAAGAAAAGTGATCACACCAAATGGTTTCTTTCCTACACTTTCAAATCTACTAATAGATAAAGAGTCAAGTTGAAAGTTTGATTTATTGACTCCAAGCCTATCCAAAAGGGTCACACTACACACATTGAGGCCTGAGCCATTATCAACAAGGGTTTGCTTTATCCCTTTTCTTTTGTATTGAGATATTATTATGAGATCTATTCATTTTATTTATGCACTTCCAAAGGGGGTAGTTCACTTTGGTTGAAAATAATGTCCGCATTTATTCCTTGTACCATGGTTGCTATGTCATTCGGTTGTGCATTACAAGAGATAGGAACTTGTTCTAAGGCTGTTTGTAGCATAGTGTGATAATAAGCTAAATTTTGAATTAGGTCCCATAGGGATATATTTTCAAGAGTATTCTTAAGTTTTTCAACAAGATTAGGGTATGTGTAGGATCATCATGGAAAAAATAGGCCCTTAAGTGGTGAAAAATTCAGAAAAATTAGAGTTAGGAAAATTGATCTAAAAAATTGAATAATTTATCTATATTATTTCAAAAATATGTTAGAATAGAATATGTAGCAAATTTAATGTAGTTTCTAAACTTCTAAGTTTATTTTTAAAAAAATCTATTTGGTGAATATTTGAAATTTCAATGCAGTAGTACTTAAATTTCAGGGAAAAAATAAGGTGTCTATCTAACCACCCTAACCACAATCAAATGATAATATTTTTTATAAGATTTTAGATATAAGTAGACTCATGTCCTAATGTAAAGCATATTTTTTGTAATTTTTTTCCATTTAAATAATTAATTATGATTTTTTTATAACTTTTAAAAAATATAAAAACTCGTATGTTTGACCACCTTAACTTTTTCAAAACTTCATGAAATTAATATTTTTTAATCCTATAGTATGTGAAGCATAGAATGTGACACATGTTTCAAATTCAAAAAATGTGATACTGTTTGAAAGCTATAGATGTTTTTCAATCAGCCTATCAATCAAGACTTTAGTCGTAATTCAAATAGAAAATGAATAATAATTATTTATTAAATTCAAAGTAAAGCTTAATTTATATTTTTGGAAAGCTAAGAATCTCCTTTAAAAACCCTTTCCATTACATCAATTTTGGCTTTAAAAAATTTGTTAGCCACATACCCTACACATACCCATCATATTGCCACTTTTTGGCACATCATGATCCTGCACATACCCATCATGCTCCTTTCTAGGAGGAGGACCCAATAAGATAGGGTTAGGTAGGATAGGATTAGGCAATGGGAAGGATGTTGAAGGTGCTTTTCTTAGTTGTATATTGTTCCTAGTGGTATATGTATGAGTAACAATATTATGAAGTTGGTTGTTGCGACACATTATTCTTAGGTGGGTAAAGGGTAAGTTCGGGTTTGTTTTGAGTTTGTAGTTTGTGTGAAGGTGGATAAAGGATTAAAGTATTCTTAGAATGGACCATGAGATATGTAGGAGGTTTTATAGTCAAGGGGTATCTAATGGAAACTAGAAAATTGATAACCTTAGTGGTCTTGGTTTGATGTATCTCTAATAAAGGGCAATCTAGTATCACCTTTTTACCATCACACACGGAAGAAACATTACTATTGTTGTCATTTTATTGCACCATGATATTCTCCCTAGGAGTAGATTTTTAGGGGAACTACTAACCAAATGTTCTTGGCATTCAAGGATTGGTTCTTCTAAAATAACTTCATCACAAATAGGGGAATGGTCAATGGTTGAATTTTCTTTCTTAATAAGGGTTTCCCTAGGAAAAGTGGGACAACTAAGATTCTCATGACTTCTATTGATCAAAGTATCTTCTTGAAAACAAGGAGAGATACGAGGAGAAGGACAAGGACGATTTCATGATCATTTATGATTTTATTCCTTTGTTCCCTAATATCTTCCAAAAAAGGATACACAGGGGAATGATCATTAAGAGGGTTGTTATAGACCTTAAATATTTGAGCATCTAACACCATTCTATCATCCTCACCATTTACAATCTCATTCTCTTCCACTAATTATTCTCACAAGCAAAGGAGAAATGGAGATTAGGTAAAGAAATGTTGATAAATGTGTCTATGATCTCATTCTCTTGTGTTATAATATCTTCCAAAATGGGATGAGGAAAAGGACAAGCAAGATCTTCATGAATCTCAATGATTGTATCTTCTTTCACCAAGATACCATTGTCACTAAAAGGATAGGTATTAGGAGAAGAACAATTATGATTAGATTCATGATTATCTATGTTTGTATTATATTCTATCACATCATCCTCACAAATAAGGGAGATAGGAGGGGGTGTAAGTTGAAGGAAAGCATTAACATTTTCACTCTCTTGTGCTAAGAGACTCATAACAAAGGAATGCATTGAATAAATGACTAACATGCTTATTGACCAAATTTTTCTTTGAAAAATTGGAGAAGATTGAAACTAACATTTTTGAAAAGTAATCAATGCAAAGTTAAAATGCAATATAAGGACTTAAAATGAAATGCAATTTTTTAGCTTTCAAGCAAGATAATTTTTTTATTAGACTATGGAATGATCTAAAAATGAAATGTTGTAAATGAAAATCAAGAATTGAGAAATGCATGAAATGGGCCAATTTAAGCTAGATTTAGTGAAATGCATATAATAGAAACTCTACCAACTAAAGAAAATAATTAATGGCAACAAAAAAAGTGCAGAAACAAGGTTTTCAATATTGTAAAGGTTGTTTTAGATGTGCACTGGGATTGATTCACCCAAGGGGTTGAATAAGTCCCAGTAGGGATTTTTTTCAAAATTTTTAGAGATTTTCAATTGATTTTAATTCTTCTTATGTTGCATTATGTGTATACTAAGTGTAAATGTAGTTTTTAGATGTTTTTCAATGATTTGAGATGCAAAAGTGCAACCTATATACACTTTCACTAATGTAATATTTGAAACCCTAGAATGTCAATTAACTAATTAAAAATATAATGCAATTTTACTGGAAGCTAATTCATGGTGTAGCTTCTCAAAACAATATGACTTGGCATAGGGATTTTGGAGTAATATGTCATGTTCTCCTTCTACTTTAAAGCAATTACTCATAGTACAAGTGCTCACAACTGCTTTAAAGTGGGGGCTTATATCACCAATCATATTTCATTGTGAGATTTTCTTTTTCTTGTGATTCCCTCTCTTGGATGAATTAGGTACAATGTTACACAAGATGAGATATTTTGTATTTATCCTCTCTTGGAGACATCGAGCACGATGTTACCTAAGATGAGACATTGCATGAATTAAGAAAAAACCCTTTGAACAATCCCTACATTATTTTGCATTAACAATGTCTCTGAGTACTAAAATAACTTCATCTTCTTTTGTGGAACCTTGTTAAAGTTATCACCAGGTGTAACTTTAATATGGTTGAGTGGGAATCCCACCTAGTGGCATAACTTTTCCCTATAGCCACCTTTGTGTTTGTGAGTACATACCAACTAGCGTGTGTTTGTCACCTTTTGGTATTTCTCACCCTGTGGAAAACTAGAAGTTTCATGGCCCCAAAGTGAGTATCTTGTGGCATTCTCAACCCATAGATGACCTGAAGTTTTGTGGCCCAAGAGTGAGTACATATTTTCCACCCCATATTTCTTTCCATCTTTCCTTTGCATGATTTTGTATCTTGGGGGCTTGACCTACATGTGGATCTCTCTTTAATGTCTACTTTAGTGTGAGTTTGAAGAGGGTTCTTCCTCTCACTAAAGTGGGGACTAAATGTGTCATAGAAAAAATGACCATTTGGTTGGCATGGGATTAATTCATGATTAATTAGAATTAATGAGTTCTTAATCTAGTGTTGTAAGGAATTTTATGCATCCACACTAGCTCTTGAACCCTTGAAAACTAAATTAAATTCAAATAATGACATCTTGTGAAGGTGTTGTGAAGTGTTGTAAGACATTTCTGCATTCTTCTAGACTCTGTTCATTACAATTTAACTAAAACTCACCTTTTTATTCATTATCAAGTCCTATTTTGAAGTATTGTAAAGTCTTGTAACAAGATTTCATGCTTTTGTAGGCATGGTTTCACTATTTACAACTTTCTTATGCTTTATTTGACCCTTTTATGCCCTTGTAAGCTTTAATTAAGTGAATTTTTTAATGTAAACCTAAAAATAATATTAAATGCAAGATAATTCCTGACACCCATTTTTAGGTCCTAGGTGGGACCCATTTGCCATGTGTGGCGAATGAGTCCCCCTTCACTCTAAATTCAAAATATTTCAAAATTCCTTTCAGTTTTTTCTTCAAAATTACTTGATGTTAGCCTGTGATGAGGTATGAACGGTAACTAGGGAACAAGTGTGTATAAATAACTATTTTTCTCCTCATTCTACATTCTTCCTCTCATATACATACATTCTTCATTATTCATACACCATTCCTCCATTTCAAGTCAAGCAAGTTAGGGATTTCACATTGCAAGTCACTAATTTAGCTTCCTAAGAAATCCAAGGGAAGATTTTACATGTTTTATTGTATACTTTCAAGATCTATCATAATGGAAAGTTAATCTATCCCATTATTACATGTTTCATTCTATTCTTTCATCATTTTGGTTTAATTACCTAAATGGGGTTTGACCAAGGTAAACCTCCATGCCCTAACAATCAACATTTATCCTTCTCTTCTTGTGTTTTTATAGATTTAGGTCCTTTGGAAGCTTGGAATTAATTGAAGATCAATTTGCAAGGTTTCTAAAGTCCTCTCTTCATTCAACAAGTCAAATAATGAACAAAATCTCATTTTTAGACTCAAAAATTAGAATTTCAGAAGCGGACACCTATAGAATTCTAAAGTGCAAATCAGAAGCTCCAAAATCCACTCTTGAATATTCAGAAATTCAAAATTGGACTCATTTTCCATGGGTGGTGAATGAGTCCCATTTCAAGGTTAGTTTTATGTTTACTGCATTTTCTAACACCCTTTTGACAGACAGATTCAAACTCAATTTACTAGAATTGGGATTGATTCACCTAAAGTGGCGAATGAGTCCCTCCAAGCCTAAAAAAAAAATCAACAACATTTCAAAATATTTTTTTTGTATTCTTCAACATTCCAGGTGCACATATTCAGTTTGATTCATTTCTATTGCAATTTTCCATTCATTTGTAGGTGATTTTGCATTACTCAATGTGTTTTCAAGCAAGTTGCTTTTCTCTAGTTTTTATTCATTAATCAATTAATTATTTTCTTGCATTTAAACATTGCATTTAGGAATTTTGCATCCTTTTTCCATCCATATCAAATAAATATTTTTAATGTAAACATAAGCATTTTTGGACCCATCTTTATCCTTTTAGGTGAAAAATCCTAGAAGTCTTAGAAAGAAAGTAGGTCCCAAAAATCCTTCATTTCATTTTGGTGAACCTATTGTTTGAATCCCCTCTTTTCTAATTTTTTTGTCCCTTAATCATTTTAGAGTTGCTTGCATTCTAGAGTTTCATTTTTGCATGAGTAAAAGTGCATAATAGGTTGCCTTTTTGCATCTTTACTCATTGAAAAGTTCTAAAATTTTGCATTTTTCACTTAGGTGTTCATCTTAGCACTTAAAATTCATAAAAATCAGTCACAAATTTTTGAAAATTCTAAAAAATGTCTATACTAGGACTCATTCACCACCTTGGGCAAATCGGTCCCTTCTGACCCCCTGAAACAACATTTTATAGAACTTAGAAATTTGTTTCTAGTTTTTTGTTTGGTCCCTTCACTTGTATATATCAGTCAGTTGCATTTCTATAGCATGCATTTTGTTAACTGTCACTTCAAAATTAGCTTATTTCATGCATTGCTTAATTTCACTTTTTCCATCAAAACATATCATTTTTAGATTGTTGCATTGTGTAAACAAGCACTTCGAAACTGAAAATTGCATGTTTTCTTTCAAATGACATGCTCATGATTTGGTTAAACATGGATTTTATAAGCATAATACCCCCTTTTACGAGTTTTCTTTTGACTACCATAATAGGGAATTTAAGAAACAATACATTAATCCACTCCTCAATCTTACATTACCCATTGGTGAGAATGGAAATGTTGACAATCATAACACATACTTTTTCTTCTTTTGATACCTCTCCTATTAGTGACAAAGGTATTTTGGTACAAGAAGTCAGAAGACTTGAAAGTATTGATTTTCCATCTCCTTATTTCCCTTTGGATTACCTTACAGAACAAGACCATGAGATCATAGAAACATTACTAAACATCACCTTACCCAATCTCCATGGTCATGGAAATCAATCTTGTCCATCTCCTACTATCCATCCTCAATGTCAAGAGGATAGGTTGGTAATAGAAGATACCACTATTCATCATAATGAAAGTCTTGATCCTCCCTTACTTAATGTCCCTATCATATGGGAAGATCTATTTGCAAACCATAGTGGTTCTTCTCTCGATACCTCCTCCACTTGTGATGAAGCTACTTTATAAACCTCAAACTTGGATAAACATGTTACCAACTTTCCTTGTAGGGTAGATAACGTGGAACAAGATAATAAGCCTATGAAAATTCATCATTCCAATCCTCATAATCCCATCCTTGATCATTCCCCTATTGGAAATGAAGTCATTTTGGAAGAACCTAGCCTTACTTGTCAAGAACATGTGGCTTGTTGTTCTCCTAAAAACTCTCCTCCTAGGGAGAATATCATGGCATTGGACTCTAGCAAACAAGCGTTTCTTGATTGTCCTCACTTAGAGATAGATAAAAAAAAAATATTGAGGCGATGAGTGCATAAGTATTCATTTATTATCCTTTGATCAATGAACCTCATACATATCATGTAGGACATCTGAAAAACCCTCCCATCCTTTACCCACCTTCATTCAATTTCACACAACATACCCCTAACTCTTCTTTCATAATTAATGGTCTCAAACATAATCCTTCCCACACCATTCAAACTATCATCTCGCAAAACACTCATGATTTGAATTTGTTAGATTTTGTATCCTCCTATAATGAAGAAGAAAAAATCTCGCAATATACATAGTCTTGCATAGGTATGACATCTAAGCAAGATGTATCTTTGACCCCAATCACACAATCACTTTCTCCTCTTGATCAAGAGGGTATCTTTTCAAGACTTCTCCATGATAACTTGATCACTCTTCCTCCAAGAACTCAAAAGAAAAGCTCTTCCAAGACTTCATTTTGTGCCTATCATAGAGTTCATGGTCACTCCACTAATGAGTGTACTACTTTGAGCCATAAAATGAAACATTTAAAGGAGTTTGGTATGCTTCCCTATATGGGGGCACCTCATTCCTCTAATTTCTATTGATTTTCAATTTAGCATGCATTTTGTAAATCATTTTGGCTCATCTTTGTCCCACACTAAGTGGGGGAAAGGGGTTTAGCAAGCATTATCCTCATATGTCAGTTTTCGTTGCCTCCTTTGGCTAATCGTTAACCTTTCATGAACATATAAGAGCAAGCTTCAGAAGTGAATGACATACCTTTAGTTGGCTCGCATATGACATACTTCCCTTTTTCATGACATAGCTTCTTGAAAACATATGACTTGGAATAGGGCTTTTTGAGTAAGCTATCATGTTCTCCTTCTTCTACTTTAAAGAAATTTCTCACAGTACAGGTGCTCGCAACTGCTTTAAAGTAGAGGCATACATCAACACTCAAATTTCATTGTGTGATTTTCTTTTTCTTGTGATTCCCTCTCTTGGAAGCATTAGGTATGATGTTACCTAGGATGAGATCATTTGCACTTATCCTCTCTTGGATACATTGAGCATGATGTTACCTAAGATGAGACATTGCATGAATTAAGGAAAATACCTTTGAACAATCCTTACATTATTTTGCATTAACAATGTCTATAAGTATTAAAATAATTTCGCTTTATTTGGTGGTGCCTTGTTAAAGTTATTAGCAAATGTAACTTTAATATGGTTGAGTGGGAAGCCCACCTAGTGGCCTAAATTTTCCCCATAACCACCTTTGTTTTTGTGAGTACATACCAACTAGCATGTGTTTCTTACCTTTTGGGATTTCTCACCCCGTGGACAACCAAAAGTTTTGTGGCCCTAGAGTGAGTATGTTGTGTCCTTCTCACCCCACAGATGACTTGAAGTTCTCTGGCCCCAGAGTGAGTACATCTTTTTGACCCCGTGTTTATTTCCATCTTTCCTTTGCATGATTTTTTATCTTGGGGGCTTCACCTACATGTTGATCTCTCTTGAATGTCTACTTTATTGTGAGTTTAAAGTAATTTCATCCTCTCGTTAAAGTGGGGGCTAATTGTGCAATAGAAAAAATGACCCTTTGCTTGACATGGCATTAATTCATGATTAATTGGACTTAATGAGGCCTTAATCTAGTGTTGTGAGGCATTTTATGCATCCACACTAGCTCTTGGACCCTTGAAAACTAAATAAAATTCAAATAATGAAATCTTGTTAAGGTGTTGTGAAGTGTTGTAAGACATTTCTACATTCTTCTAAACTCTATTCATTACAATTTACCTAGGATGAGATCATTTGCACTTATTCTCCCTTTGATACATTGATCATGATGTTACCTAAGATGAGACATTGCATGAATTAAGGAAAATCCCTTTGAACAATCCTTACATTATTTTGCATTAACAATGTCTATAAGTATAAAAATAATTTCACTTTATTTGGTGTTGCCTTGTTAAAGTTATCAGTAGATGTAACTTTAATATGGATGAGTTGGAAGCCCACCTAGCAGCTTGAATTTTCCCCATAGCCACCTTTTTTTTTGTGAGTACATAACAACTAGCATGTGTTTCTTACCTTTTAGGATTTCTCACCCCATGGATGACCAGAAATTCTATCGCCCTAGAGTGAGTATGTTGTGTCCTTCTCACCCCACAGACGACTTGAAGTTCTATGGCCCTAGAGTGAGTACATTTTTTCCACCCTGTGTTTCTTTCCATCTTTCCTTTGCATGATTTTGTATCTTGGGGGCTTCACCTACATGTTGATCTCTCTTGAATGTCTACTTTATTGTGAGTTTAAAGCAATTTCATCCTCTCATTAAAGTGGGGGCTAATTGTGCCATAGAAAAAAGGACCCTTTGCTTGACATGGCATTAATTCATGATTAATTGGACTTAATGAGGCCTAGATCTAGTGTTGTGAGCAATTTTATGCATCCACACTAGCTCTGGGACCCTTGACAAATAAATAAAATTCAAATAATGACATCTTGTTAAGGTGTTGTGAAGTGTTGCAAGACATTTCTACATTCTTCTAGACTCTATTCATTACAATTTACCTAGGATGAGATCATTTGCACTTATCCTCCCTTAGATACATTGAGCATGATGTTACCTAAGATGAGACATTGCATGAATTAAGGAAAATCCCTTTGAACAATCCTTACATTATTTTGCATTAACAATGTCTATAAGTATTAAAATAATTTCACTTTATTTGGTGTGCCTTGTTAAAGTTATCAACAAATGTAACTTTAATATGGCTGAGTGGGAAGCCCACCTAGCGGCCTAAATTTTCCCCATAGCCACCTTTGTTTTTGTGAGTACATACTGACTAGCGTGTTTTTCTTACCTTTTGGGATTTCTCACCCCATGGATGACCAAAAATTCTATGGCCCTAGAGTGAGTATGTTGTGTCCTTGTCACCCCACAGATGACTTGAAGTTCTATGGCCCCAAAGTAAGTACATATTTTCCACCCTGTGTTTCTTTCCATCTTTCCTTTGTGTGATTTTGTATCTTGGGGGCTTCGCCTACATGTTGATCTCTCTTGAATGTCTACTTTATTGTGAGTTTAAAGCAATTTCATCCTCTCATTAAAGTGGGGGCTAATTGTGCCATAGAAAAAAGAACCCTATGCTTGACATGGAATTAATTCATGATTAATTGGACTTAATGAGGCCTTAATCTAGTGTTGTGAGGCATTTTATGCATCCACACTAGCTCTTGGACCCTTGAAAACTAAATAAAATTCAAATAATGACATCTTGTTAAGGTGTTGTGAAGTGTTGTAAGACATTTCTACATTCTTCTAGACTCTATTCATTACAATTTACCTAAAAATCACCTTTTTATTCATTATCAAGTCCTATTTTGAAGTGTTGTAAAGTCTTGTAATAAGATTTTAGGCTTTTCTAGGCACAAGTTCACTATTTACACCTTTCTTATGCTTTATTTGACCCTTTTATTCCCTTATAACTTTAATTAAGTGTATTTTTCAATGTAAACCTGACAAATAACATTAATTTCAAGAGAATTCTTAACACTCATTTTCAAGTCCTAGGTGGGACCCATTCACCATAGGTGGCGAATGAGTCCCCCTTGGCTCTAAATTCAAAATATTTGAAAATTCCTTTCAGTTTTTTATTTAAAATCACTTGATGTCACCCTGTGATGAGGTATGAATAGTTAAATAAGGCACAAGTTTGTATAAATAAGTTTTTTTCTCTCCATTCTACATTCTTCCTCTCGTATAACTACATTCTTCATTATTCATTCACCATTCTTCCTTTTCAAGTCAACCAAGTTAGGGCTTTCGCATTGCAAGTCATTAATTTAGCCTCCTAAGAAATCCAAGAGCTGATTTTACATGTTTTGTTGTAGACTTTCAAGATCTATCATCATGGTAGGGTAATCTATTTAATTATTGCATGTTTCATTCTATTCTTTCATTATTTTGGTTTAATTACCTAAATGCGGTCTGACCAAGGCAAACCCCCGTGCCCTAACAATCAACATTTCTCCTTCTAGCTTCTTGTGTGTTTGAAGATTTAGGTCCTTTCGAAGCTTGGAAATCATTGAAGATCAAGTTGCAAGGTTGCTAAAGTACTCTCTGACTACTGAATTTGACTCCATTTTCTAACAAATGTTCATTGGTCTTGCGACAAACCTTTGTCGGGCAACTGGTGAACTAATGAAAAAAATTTCGTCACCAATTTTTTGTCAAAATTTGGACGAAGAATTAAACATCAAAATAATGGCCATGTTGTTCATCGAAATATCAATGACAACTTCGTGTATCCACTGATGAATTATAACCCAAATGCAATTGCAATTCCTCTTCTGAAGCATTGAAACAACACCAAAAGTTCATCACCATTTCGATGAAGATTTTGTCATCGCTATAGCAACTTTGTCAGATTTTTTTGGTGTTTCGTCGGTTTCCTTCGTCGAAATTGATATGAAACAATGCAATTTTTAAAAAAAAATATTTATTGAAATGTATGATCATGGAGACTCTTGGAAAGACCACAAAATCCAACCCATTGGTGAGAGATCAATCATCGGTACAGGATAGAAAACTCCCTTTAATAGTCCATGTCTTGCCAATGACTTTTGTCAGCAAGATAGATCCAAGGTCACACTAATCTAACCTCTGTGGGAGTTTTAAATAGACCTACACCATGTCATCGCGGAGACTCTTGGCAATGACCACCAAAGCCAACCCATCGGTGAGAGATAAATCATCGACATAGGATAGAAAACTCACTCCGATGGTCCATGTCTTGCTGATGACTTCCATTGGAAAAATAGATCCAATGTCACACCAATCTAACCTCTTTAGGAGTTTTAAATAGACCTACACCATGTCATCACGGAGACTCTTGGCGATGACCATCGAAGCCAACCCATCAGTGAGAGATCAATCATCGACACAAGATAAAAAAATCACTCCAATAGTCCATGTCTTGCCGATGACTTCCATCGGCAAGACATATCTAATGTCACATTGATCTAACCTCTTTAGGAGTTTTAAATAGACCTACACCATGTCATCGTGGAGACTCTTGGCAATGACCACCAAATCTAACCCATCAGTGAGAAATCAATCATTGACACAAGATAGAAAACTCACTTTGATAGTCCATGTCTTGCTGATGACTTCCGTCAGCAAGACAGATCCAATGTAAGACTAATATATTCTCTTTAAGATATTTAAATAGACCTACACCATGTCATCATGGAGACTCTTGGTGATGACCATCGTAGCCTACCCATCGATGAGAGATCAATTATTTATTTTCTATTTGAATTACGCCTAAAGTCCTGATTGATAGGCTGATTGAAAAACATATATAGCTTTCAAACGGTATCACATTTTTTGAATCCAAAACATGTGTCACATTCTATGCTTCATATACTATAATATTAAAAAAGAAAAAGTTGAATTCCATGAAGTTTTGACCAAGTTAAGGTGGTCAGACATACGAGTTTTTATATTTTTTAAAAGGTATAATAAAAAAAAATCATAATTAATTATTTACTTGGAAAAAAATTACAAAAAATATGCATCATATTAGGACATGAGTCCTCTACTTATATCTAA